>CAHIKZ030001089.1:140000-220000 GCA_903632075.3 Acanthosepion pharaonis | reverse complement strand
ATAAGTAAGATTATTTACGGATAATCCTGCAAGCAGTTTGCTAAAGTTTTATGATTTGAGAAGACAACAGACATATCAAAGATGTTACTTGGTTTCAGTCAAAAAATGAAAGAAAGATAGAAGTGTGTAATGGCTACTTGAGTGAAATAAAAAAAGTTGTCAATTTCAAATCTTTACATTTGTACCCCCTTACTTCTTAAAATAACGACCAGCATTCACATTTATGATTGTTATTGCAATATTTTGTTAAAGTTGTTAAGCTCAAATATTTAAAGATGCAATGAGAATTTCTATGAATATTCTATTGTTGTAGAACTCGCCATCAGCTTATTCAATCATTAACTGAAGAATTAAGATTCATCAGAAATTTTCATGGGTTAAAACTAGTGTTGAATAATTCATTAATAACTGAACTTTATGGATTTTTTGTCAAGAGGTAAAAACAGGATACACTTTGAATTTTTCAAGTGCCCTTGCAAATAAGTAAAAAAAAAAAAAAAAAAAAAAAACCCTTATCTATAAAAGATTAACAGTTCATTAAAAAAAAGAAATTTGATAATCTTGGTCATGTGACTTTATTCAGCTGTCACAGTTTGAAAATAAATATTTTGAAAACTGTTTCCCATTGGCCTTGAAAAGTTCACATGAAATTTAATATGAATATAATGTGTAGGACAGTGCTTAGCCCGTTGGTTGAACAAAAAAATACTAAATTGAAAACTACTTTCAGGTTTGCCTTGCCTTTTTTAAAAATATTTTTTTTTTGTAAGAATTATTACTGCTATAGGATTTAGTTAGAAATGTCTTAACCTTTATCACTCTGTACATGGCTTCATTTGCTGTACAGAAGGTTTATCCTGTCACTGAGGTGACTGATCTCTGAACAATAGTTGTGTTGTCATATCCTGCTATGGCAACAGAAAACAACTTTAAGTGAAATTAACAGTAAGGATACTGCAATTGAATTAAATATGAAGGTTAAATAATATCATGAATGTGCAGGTGGCGTAATGGTTGTTGGCTTGGTAAGAGAAATTGAAGAGCCGAGTTCAAATTCCAGATCAGTTTGTTATATTCACTTATCACAAATACTTTAGGGAAAGGTATGAATCCATTTCTTCTCCCTCCAGTTATGGGTTTAATAACCAGTTTAGAAGGACTAATTTTGTCCTTGTTCACTTCTGTCTCAAATATATTCAAGATTTTAATTTAAACTTCTTTGGGGAGATCATTCTTCAGCTAATAGAAAACTGCTCCCTCTTGGGACACTGGGTTTGTATCCCTGGCACGGTGCATTCGATACAGCCATTGAAAAGATAACGGGGGTTCACACTTAACTTCAATGGAGGGTTGTGAACTCTTTGATCTCAACTGAGGGAAAATTTTAAAAAAAAACCCAACAAACTTAGAAGTCAATAATACTTCTCTCTAAGTTACATCAGGATATGGATGATCATGGCTCTCCACAGCATCATTTTTATTACCTGTAACCTGTGCTATTTTTCTTTCTTGAGAAAGTGTTATATAGGAATAAAGTTTTGCTACCGACACTTGAGTTTGAACATAGATCGCCAGTGAGCAAACACAGGTGATCCCATTATTGAATTAAGTAGACCATAGAGAAAATGCATAAGTATGAATTGGTGTGGCATCTAATTGATCGTTATTTCTACTCTATCCTCTATTACTATATGGACAGCTATTCTCTACTCTATTCACTATACTATAGTGTGGTTACTATTTGAGCTAGTATTATCAAGCAAGTACTATTAGTGTGAGTGATACTCGAAGTCGTCTGACACTAGTATTATTCAACAGCATTACTATAGTTGTATCTGCGATTACAAAGTCTCTACTACAATGAGCATTACAAAAGTGACAATGAGTATTCATTAACATCATGAAAGCGGAAACAAATGTTCGTTGACATCACAAAAGAAAGATAGTGGAGTGGTTCCCTACTGGTTTTTTTTATAGTTACTATCCAAGGCTAAGGAGCCCAACTTGAAGTTTCATGCACAACACAATCTTCTCTACTCAGCACTTGAAGATTGCATTGTGCATGAAACTCAGATTCATGCTACCAGTGAGAAAAAAAAAATGTGTATATTTGTGTGTGTGTGTGTGTGTGTGTGTGGACACAGATGTCAATGCCAAGAAACAACAGGCCTAAACATTGCTTGAATTCAATCTTTAAGCCTGAAGATTCCGTTCAAATATGAAACACAGTCACCGCTTGATGTTGACCTTAGTGTCCATTTTTATATTTATATAGAAATACATTACCCTAATTGACCCAAACAAAAAAAATCAAATTATCTACTACTAAAAATTTAAAACAACTAACCTTATCCTCAAAAATAACAACACATCAGCAAAATCAAAATTACAACAAATAAACATGAGTTCAAATGCCCCTTAAGGAACTGTAGTCCTGATCAAACTAAACTCATAAATAATTACATCGGTCACACTACTACATGCCTTACCAGACTCCATCCGAAATATACTAGTAGAAAATACAAACATAATCACCTCATCCACATGTTAAAAAAAAAAAAAAAAAAGATTAAAAATAATGGAAGCCTTAATAATAAAAAAGAAAAATTCAAGACTCGATAATATTAACTACGAACACAGACACAATTTGCTATGTTCAGAAAATAAAACATCCCTATAAATCTAGAAACATACACACAACACATAAACCCAATTAAAAAGCAAAAATAAAATCATCCTTAATAATGGCTAAAAGTATAGCCGAAAGCACTCGGAATTACAGAACATTTGGACAGTTTCTTCACACTCTGTGTCCAGAAAAGAAAAACACTTGTTCAAACACAAAGAAAATGAAATAAAAAGCTTAACTGCAGTACCTTGTCTGTTGTCTTTAATGAAATATGTATAAATGAAGGATTGCTGCTTAAATATACTTTTATATTTGCATATCGCTTTATTTTTATATTGAGCACTTTTACCCATAAATATAGCGATCTTAAAACTATATTTTTATCAGACACACACACACACACACATATATATATATATATATATATATATATATATATATATATATATTTTTATTAGTAAAAGGTACCTTCAGCATCCCAACTCCAGAGTTTTGTAAACGGACCCTCCGAATCACTTTCATCCACTCATCAGAGTGTATCAGCAATTGAATTTTTTATACTTCTCGATTTTTCTTTTTTATATGTACTTTTCATTGGTGCAAATATTTTTTTCTCCATGTGCAAAATATTGTGGTTACTTGTCCTTTTTGTTGTCTTTTTTTTTCACTTTACACTCACTTTTCTTTTTTTTTTTTTTTTTTTTTTTTAAACCATTTCTTTCTTTTTCTCTTTATATATATTTTTTTTCTTTCTCTCTTTTTTTTATGCAATGTTCATATTCCTTTGCTTTTCATTTTTATAATTACACTCAGTCCAAATTTGTTTCTTTTTGATTTTGTTTTTTTATTAGCCTCCTCTGGGTTCCTTCCTGCCTAAATAAAGGCAGATAGGTCAACAAGCAAGTGTATTCCAAACTCAGAGGTTTGGTTCATTCATTTTCAAATTGTTCTCTCTCTTTTTTCTTTTCTCTCTTTTTTCTTTCTCTCTTTTCTTTCTCTCTCTCTTTTTTTTCTCTTTTTTCTCTTTTTCTTCTCTTTTCTCTCTCTTTTTCTCTCTCTCTTTCTCTCTCTCTCTTTCTCTCTCTCTTTCTCTCTTCTCTCTCTCTCTCTTTCTCTCTCTCTAATTCTCTTCTCTCACTTATTTCTTTTAACCTCATGTTTTCTAACTTCTCACTCTTCACCTCTCCTGATTTCTTTCCAAGACCATCTCACTTCATTTCTTCCTCTTTTAAGTTTTTCTTTTCCAATGGTTTCATTTGATTAATGGCATATCAACATCTTATGGGTCATTTAATACCAAAATTTACTTTTCATGGGAACTCTGATAATTTTTTTTTTCTTTTTTTCAAAAATGTATTGCTGTTTTTTTTTTTTTTTTTTATTGGTGGTAATTTTTCTCTTCCTTTTCCAATGTATTGCTGGAAATTCTTTTACTCTGAAAATGTATTGCTGGTATTCTTACTACAAAAAAATATTTTTATACTTTCATAATGTTTTGACCCAAGTTTGGGGGTTCACTATTTATCCATAACTGAGATCCTAACAGGTGCTACCACCCTGGGTCAGGGTGAACCTGGGGACAATAGCAATTAAGAGGTGGTTTCATGCTCCTCAAAACCACTCAGTCAGAGACCTTGCTGCCAGATGTAGTTTATTGTCATACCCAGGAAAATCTTTTCCAGTGATTTTTCTCTTCCTTGTTTATTCTTGTCCTTTATAGTTCAATGCTTTTGTTCCATGGCTATTCTTTTTTATAAGATGAATAAAAATGCAAAAATTTATAAATTATACTGAACATTTCTTGTTTTAACTTCATAAAAATCATGGATCATATAATTCTAATTTAAAGTCCACCTGACTTCATTTCTTCCTCATTTAAATTTTTCTTTTCCAATGGTTTGGTTTGTTTAATGGCATATCAACATCTTATGGGTCATTAATGTCCCAAAAGAAAAACAGGAAATGAAGTTTTCTGATTTATTTTGAAAATTAATGGCAGTAATCATTTTCTTGGTTTCAGCAAGAGGAGGAGGCGGTCTTCAGTCCCCCCCCCCATTCCATCAATATCGAGTAGAAAATACTAAGAGCAAAGTGCTGTACATAGAGCTACTAGTTAACTTTTAATAAATATGTATAGCCATTTTCTGTCAGATAAAAGTTTGTCTATTCAGAAGCCAATAAAGCAACTGACAAGGCACATGAATAACATGGTTGTCTGTCTCATTTATTAACTGGTATATTTCAGTCTTACTGATCATTGGTACTACAAGGGTCATTTAGTGTAGAGTAGCGAAAGATTTTTCATTCCACCTTTCAAGTAGGCAGCGCCTTGAAAATCAGCCTTCAAAGTTTTGGCTTTTAAAAAGTGGCACACTCTTCATGGTGGACAGACAGTTGCATCCCAGACAATTGCGTCCCTGGATATTTGCGCCCCTAGATATTTGCGCCCCTAGATAAATGCGTCCCTGGATATTTGCGCCCCTAGATAAATGCGTCCCTGGATATTTGCGCCCCTAGATAAATGCGTCCCTGGATATTTGCACCCCTAGATAAATACATTCCTGGATATTTGCACCCCTAGATAAATACATTCCTGGATAATTACGTCCTTATGATAATTTTTTGAAGTTTTTTTTTTTTTTTTTAAAGAGTTGTTTAATATAGAAATTTGTTCTCCAATACCTTTTAATTGCTATAAACAAGTGGAAAGGTATTTACCATAAATAATTAGAGAAAATTTTCTTTCTTAAAACAAGTGAAAATGAAACTAGCAGTTTCAGTTCACTCCAGCTGTGCATACCACAAATGTCTAATAGATTCTGGATTTTATAGATTATATTTTTTATTTCAAAACCTGACTAAGTTCTGAAAATCAAGCACTGCTGGAAAAATATTTGTGGACGAGGAAAATTACAGTTACCACTATCATAAGAAAAACGCAGATGAAACAAAAACATGCATTGTGTAGAGCAATCTTGCAACACTGATAATCTGTCATTGCATTTTAAACAAAAAGAAAGTTTATAGTTTTTAGTTTATTCCTTTTGTAAAAAAATATGATTACTGCCTGTGCTTTTTTTCAAAATTTATGGTAATTGCCTTAGCTTAAAAAATTATCAGAGGTAAGCAATTATCCAGGGATGCATTTTGTTTAGGGACACAACTCTTCTAGAATCCACTCTTCACCTGTACTAGATTGCACAACTCATATGACTTAAGAATTTCTATCATTGTGCTTTTTTTCTTCTTCCTCAAGCTGCAACATCTTCATGAGTGGCTAAGGCTGCTGGGGGATGGGTTTATTTGTTTTTCTTTTCCTTTGTGTGCCATCCTCTAGATTGCTTGCCAACCAAGGCTGAAGAGTTTTTATTTAACCATTAGTTTGCCAACTGGCTTTGAATTAAGAGCTGCCTTTTTCATAGACTGGCTGCAAGCCAAGGCTAATGAGCTTTGTCTTCACTGCTATTTTAGTATATATCTGGGAAGAGATGTGTTTTCCAAAGACATTTTTGCATGAAAGTGAATGTATTTTCCTCATCTTCTTTGTTATTACAGCATTTTGGCCATTGTACCCCTCTGGTGTATGCCAAAGTGGGTAACCTACAGAAATTCAGGAGCTGAAGAGTCACAAAATAGGTTATTTTATACTTTATTTAAGAATTCTGCTAATTTACTCATTGAAATATCTTTCTTTTCTATTTATTTAACCCTAACATAAAAACTTTTAGCAACCATCTGTTTACATTTCTCAGATGAGGTATTGTCACTATTTAAACTATTTACATTGTTCGGACTGTTATCTTCGTCTTTATTGTCATATCCCCAATGTTTCAGCTATTGTACACTCCAGCCTTCTTCAAGTGATATACATTGGAATTTCAAACTGAACACTTGTTCTCATTCCACGTGTCATGCCTTTTCTCGGTTTCAGTTATCTCCCTTTAGTAACAACTCTCCAAGTTTTTGTTCACCTCTGCTGTGGCCAGGTATTGAACTCACAATTCTTTGGGTCAAGTCACGGAATTACTCCAACCAGTCCTTGGTTTGAAATTCCAACGTATATCACCAGAAGAAGCCCAAAACATACAGTGGCTGAAACTTTGAATATGTCAATAAAGATGAGGACAACAGTCTAAACAATGTAAATAGTGTAAATATTTAGCAACCATGTAAACAGCTTGGGTACTAATTCATGCAAAAAAATTAAGTGACTTGAGTACAGTTCAAAAATGTTAAGGTGCTTACTAAACATACACAATCTTTTTTAAAAAAAAGATAAATCTTTATGTAGGAAATACTTTGAGGGAATTCTGATAAATCTCTTATCTATAAACACATGTCAAACACTTTATATTACATCATTCATATTCAAAAAATCTAAAATATGTCTGCCTACTTCTACAACCACAATGATAAATGGAGTTTATGCAAACAACCACCATACATAAATAAAAATGCCTACTAGAGAGAGAGAGAGAGAGAGAGAGAGAGAGACACACACATTCTCATCCAAATCCAGGATAGACAAACTATAATCATGATACACTTACACAAATTTACACAGGGACACTGGTTTACAAGACAAAATGCATGTAAAGTCTGTTTTAACCAACAAGAAAAACAAATACAAAAATAACGTGTCTTTGAGTGGATAAAGGCATTGGTTAGATCCAATGACTAGACCCAGAGAGTTGTTATTTCAATACCAGGCTGCAGCAGTGATGAACCAAAAAACTTGGAGAGTTGAGTTGAAGGAAATATGACATCTGGAAGAGACATGGCACGTGGAACTAGAACAATCTACCATGGTGGTCGAAATAAAGAGTTCGATTCAAAATTACAATCATCTGAAGAAGGCTGGAGTGTACAATGGCCGAAAGGTTGTGAATATGGCAATGAAGATGCAGATAACAGTTTGAATAATGTAAATAAATAATCTTTTTTCTCCAAATTTCATTTTCTGATGAAGCTTTGATAAAGTCAAAACATTTTAGATTTATAAGTATTTCTTATTTGTTTTTTATCCTATCATTGTCAGATTCCAATCCATATTTGATCCCAATTTGCACGATCATGCATCACTGTAATAATTGGTGACCCATGTCTTGACCTGACAGATGTTGATTTCAATTGGCAGCAGATTTTCTTACATTCTAAGAGTTAACTGCCTCCTTCTCATCCAAATAATCTTCAAAAATGGGGAAGGAAAAAAACGAATTTAATCTTTTGAAAACACTTGGTTTTTTTTTTTTTAAATTCCAGGCAGACATGACCCTCCACCATCACTCTATCCCCCACCAGGTGGGGTGGGGGTGTAATTAAGAAAATATCTGAGAATAAATAAATGGGTTTGCTTAATTGCTTTAGTTAGTCTAGGTCAGTCTTGGAGATCCCATCAAGGAAACCTGACTGACCTCTTGTGTCATGGGAAAAATAAGCACACAGTGTCCACACACCAGTTTTAGTTGGTATTTATTACTTTGATGACAGGCAAGTTTTATTTGGGGGTAAGGTGGAGTTGTAACATTTGTTATCACCATTTAAAGTTTTGGTTAACCAAAAAAATGTTTCTGATGAAATTTTTAAAGATTAAATTATTTACATTATTTACAGGTGGAGAGGGGACTATTGTTCTTATCTTTGTTGTTGTTATCACATTGTTTTGGCCAATATACTTTATCAGGTGTATATTAATCTGGGTAACCTACAAGGAATTCCAAACTGAACCCTTTATTTAATCTACAGGGTGAAGCAAAAGTCACGCACCATAGAGATAATTTATTAAAAGTATAATTACACATGAAAATGTTATTTACTAGTTATTTAATTGTTGTATGTGCTGTTCAAAATGTCCGCCTCCTTTTTTTTTTCTTTTTTCAAAACGTGTTTCAGTTCTGTGCCTGCATGATTCATTCTATCCTGGGTATGCCAATAAACTACATCCGCATCCTGGGTAAGACGATAAACTACATCCAACAGCAAGGCCTCTGATCAGGAAGTTTTGATGATCGTGGAACCACCTCTTAATTGCTGGTGTTCCCAGAGCCACCCTGATCTGGGGTGGTAGCACCTGTTAGGGTCCCAGCTATAAGCAAAGTGTTAACCCTGAAACTGAGGTAAAAAGCCTTATGAAAGTGTAAAAATAGGTTTTAATACCAGAAATACTTTTCAAAAAATTATTACCAGCTATATATTTTTGATGAAAAAAAAATATTACCAGAAATAGATTTTTGACAAAACAAAATATTACCAAGAAAAAAAAAGTTGTCGGCATTAAATAACCCATTGAAGTTGATATGGTATAAAACAAAAACCAAACCAAACCAAACCAAACCAAACCAAACCAAACCTGATTCATTATCACATCGGAGAGTTTCCTCTGTTTTATTACTTCATTCATGTTTCATTCTTTAAGTTCAATATTTCTTGTGCATGTCTGATAAATCACTGATTTCAAAAAGCACCACAGAAAAGAATCTCAAGTGTTGAGGTCACTCAACAGAACCTTTTTGACCTATCCATTAATCCCTATGGCACATGACTTTTGCCTCACCCTGTACAGTGGGGTAGACTGTTCTTGTTCCATTACTCATGTCTAGGGCTATCTCATCTTGTTCCTGTTTTTAGTATTGCTCTCCCTATTTTCCCCATGTTCAAACATACTGCCTGGCACAGGGGCTAAGCTCACAACTACTATTTAACCAAATTCATGAACCTTTAATCCATTAGTCTATTGTCTCATAGGACAATTCTCTGTGGAAAGCTATGAGCCATAAACCTAACCTGCCTGCTGCTTGTCATGCTTGACTGCACTCACTGAAGGTTTTCTTTTTTGTTACAGCTGCTGTTGAAACTTGCTGTCATTGCGCTTTCTTTCTTTATTAGCAGCTCCCATAATGTACTTTTTATTAGCAGCTCCCATATTGTATTTATTTCTATGCTAGGCCTACTAAGGAGGTTCTCATAGCCTAGCATATGTGCTGATTCTTTCAGATTTCTAACTCCCCAGTGTTATTCCTTGTCTAATATTTTTGCTTCATTCTACAGGAGCTGATGACTTTACTTTTCCATTCATACATGATCAGCTATATTCAATTTCAGTGTCTCATGGCTTTTCGATGTTCCTCCAGTCCTATTTTTAGGGAGTGTTTTCACCTTTATATTCTTTGCCACAACTGCAAGGAATTGAGTACATGCAGTTCTTGATCATGTTTCTTGTTAGGCTTTACAAAGTAGAGATTTCTCTATAGAATGGAGTTTCTTCTTTAATATTGTCCTGATGGATGGACTGCAGATCTTCTGAATCTCTTCTGATAAGTTTTGTAAAATTTTTAATATTTTCTTGTGTTTTGATTTTCTTTATTTATTAGAATAATCTTAATACCAGGTTGGTTTAATAACAGGTTGGAATAAAGTGGCAACAAAAACAAACAATGGGGTCTGGAATTGCAATGGGTAGGTTAAGAAAAAAAAAGTTAAATACCCAGGCAGATCTAGGTCTATTTCAGATGTTAGTCGTTACTTTCAATGATGATACGCTGAAGATGATGTAAATAAGCATTGAAATAAATTACACTTGCTTGAGTGGTCCCCCCCCCCAAAAAAAATCATACCTGGGTTTTAAGAAATGGGTGAGAACAACCTAAAACTGATCCCTCACTTTCTATCATCTCTTCATTTGATTACGTATAAGCATAATTTGGAATTTCATCCTGTCTAAATTAGAACTGGATAGTAATCTACTATGGCCAATTAATAGGGGATGAGTTTAATACTAAAGAACAATACAAAACTGATCCCTCACTTTCTATCTTCCTTTCATTATCTATAAGCATTTTTTAAGTTACTTTCCTGTTGACTGAAGAATTGGCAAAAAATCTATAAAGAAATGGGGCCCGAAATGGGGGATGAGTTTAATGCTAAAGAACAACACAAAACGGATCCCCCACTTTCTACCATCCCCTTTAATATGAGAATTTTTTTTTTTAGTTGCTCTCATTTTGACTGGCCAAGAAATGGGGGATGACTTTAATACTAAAGAGCAATGTAAAATTGTTTTCTTTTGATAACTAATTAACATTTTTTAGTTACTTTCATCTTGTTGAGATTGTAGAAATGGATAGCAACTACTGTGGTCAAGAAATGGGGGGTGAGTTTAATACTAAAGAACAATACATAATTAGTCCTTCACTTTCTATCATCCTTTCACTGATTATCTGTAATTTTTTTTGTAGTTACTTTTGGGTTTGGACTGGAGAAATAGTTATAATCTGCTATGAATAGGAAATGGGGGATGAGTTTAATACTAAAGTATAATGCAAAACTGATCCCCTACTTTGCTCTTTGTTAATGTAATTTCTAAAAAAAAAATATTTGATTGAGTCATGTATGCTTTCCTAATTGCACATGTAACGTCTAAATTCTTCCAAATTATTTGTCATAGCTTTTATACCCCACCCCTCATCTGTGAACGGATTCTTTACTATCCCCAAACTTGATTTATCAACTAGGATAACAACTTAGCAGCCCACATAACCTTTATTTTGAAACTCACAGCCACACCCAAAACCAAGTGGGTTGAGGTCAGTGTTAGTTGGCCTTGTGTCTCTCCAATCAGGTGCCATTGTCATGATTATTACTCATTTGACCTTTCTGGTCTTAACCTTTCTCTTTGGATTTATTCAATATTCCTGACTTTTAACTTTAGCATCTGACATTTTTCTTTTTAGCTCTCCCAAAAATGGCGTATTTGGCTCCTTTGATCATGTAGAGTTGTGTAGTGCCAAACAAAGATTTTGTAAGAGATTCCCATAGTCTTTAATCCCATTTCTGGAATGTGGCATTCTAGGCCCGGGGAGTGGAGTTGTGTAGTGTCAAACAAAGATTTTGTAACAGATTCCCATAGTCTTTAATCCCATTTCTGGAATGTGGCATTCTAGGCCCGGGGAGTGGAGTTGTGTAGTGTCAAACAAAGATTTTGTAACAGATTCCCATAGTCTTTAATCCCATTTCTGGAATGTGGCATTCTAGGCCCGGGGTCCCAAGCGTGACATTCTGGCCGGAATGATTTTTCTGAATGGATTTTTTTTTTTTTCTGGAATATTGTTTGTTGGCATATTGATTCCACTGTAATGGTCATGGAATATCAAAGATTGTGAAGTTTATTCTCATCACCAAGCCTCATTTTCTGAATTTATGGCATATTGATTTGTATATAATTGTTAAAGAATATTATTAACTCACTAGACCCTGACCTTTCACCTCTCATGATGGATGGGTCTTTTCTCAGCTCCTTGCCTTGAATTGTCTATTAGGACTCAAAAAAGCCCCACCCTTGTACAAGAAAAAGTAATAATTGAATATATTTCCTTGTCTTTGTTGGTTGTAATTGTCCTTCCTCCCATACGCAACAGCATCTGATACCTTTACTTGTATTATACCCTCCCCCATATAACTCACAATTTAGATATATCTGAACAAAGTTGTTCACCATGCATGACATTCATTTGAATTTTTTTTTTTTTTTTCATCTGACAAGGCTATTTAAGAATATGATAGAAATTTTGGGGTACAGAATTAATTTCAACTGAGAAGTAATTAATGAAAGTTGCAGAAAAGATGAATTTGTATCAGTAAATCATTATTATCTTGGAAAAAAAAATTCTAAAACATATTTTCAGGCTATTTCAAATAACCTGCATAAGGTTGATCAGCTGTAAAAAAAAAAAAAAAAATAACTAATCAATTCTGAACTAATTAATTTCTTCTGGTTCTAACTTGGGGGTTAAGGCAGGCTGGAAAAAAAAATAGTATCTTATGACTCTTATATACAAGTTAGTGTGTCATTATTAATATTCAGAAATGTAATTTAAAGACTTCAGTAGTTTCCTTTGTGGAAAGGGTATATCCATCTCCCGCCTACCTGCCACATGATTGTCTCCTTCAAAAGTTGCATTATAAAATTGTAGTTTAGAGAATGCGCAATATTCTAACCGTTTTAATCTGTCAATCTGTGATCTCAATTCCCAGGGCAAGGGTCAATCCCTCTACCTGACTGGTTGAGAACATTACCCCAGGAATCATAGAATTCCTTGTGGAATCACCACATACCAGTTACCCCCCACACACACACACACATGTGCGTGTGCACACACCACCACCACTGGTTGAGAGCATTCACCTTGAAACTATGAAATTCCTTTTGCAGGGTGACAATCCCTCCACCCTGGTTAAGAACTGCTGATCTATTTGAATAAAATTTGTTTGGTTTCACACTATTATTTATATTAGTCACTAGTGACCAAGAAAGTTTTGTAAAACGATGACCATTATGTAGTTGTAAATGAATCACAAAATTCCATTTTTGGCTCCTGGGCCAACATCATTGTTTTTTAAATGTCGTATAAACCTGTTAATATCTTCGAAATTATGTTATCGCATTAGTATCCATGCCTATCGATTAACTTTTGTCTATAAAAATAACCCGAGGGACTTTATTAATTTATTTTTAACCCTGGGATAAACATTTGAAGTGGGTTAGTCCATTTCTTTTCATGGATTCTGATCCATCCCCCATCTAAAACAGGATACTCTCAATAGACAAGCACTTTTTTTTTTCTTTTGTTCTTTTTTTCCTCAGCATTGACCAATCCTTTATAAATGTTATGTTTTTCAGAAGGCCAAGTCTTTACCAACCACACCAGCAGAAGAAATGCAAAGAAAATTCCCATCACAAGGTAAAAATGACTATTTTTTTTTTTTTTTTTTTCTAAACTTTCTTTTCTTGAAATTCTGTGATATCCTGATATCATTTATTGGGTATCATTTAAAACTCGTATCTTTTTTTTTTTTTTTTTTTTTTAAATCAAGGCCAAAGATATTAGTTTAAGTGCATCAGTATGAATACTGAATACAGCGAGATATGAGGCTGCTGTCAAAAGGGAGATAGTAATTGAAAAGAACTCCATAATTCAGTTAATAGACACATACTTAAGCATTTTTGAGAGAAAAGTTATTTCAAAAAGTTTAAGAAAGGTCATATTTAAACTTCAAATTTTTCTTTCTTTCTTGTTTCTTTTTTATATATATATATATATATATATATATATATATATATATATATATATATATATATATATAGGTTTGTTTTGTTTTATGCCATATCAACTTCAAAAAATGCTGGTAATATTTTTTTTTTTTTTTTCTTCAAAAATGTATTGCTGGTAATAATTTTTCATGAAAGAAAATAAATTGTCGGTATTAAAACCTATTTTACACTTTCATAGTGTTTTGACCCCAGTTTGGGGGTTAACTATTTGCCCATAGCTGGGACCCTAACAGGTGCTACCACCCCGAGTCAGGGTAGACCTGGGAACACCTGCAATTAAGAGGTGGTTACACACTCCTCAAAACCCGATAAGAGGCCTTGCTACTGGACATAGTTTATTATCCTACGCAAAACACGGATGTAGTTTATCGTCATACCCAGGGTGTGTGTGTGTATATATATATAAAATTACATTTAGGCAGCAATCCCTCTTATATACAAGTTTCATTAAAGACAACCAATAAGGTACTGCGATTAAGCTTTTTATTTAATTTTTTTTCTTGTGTTCATATAAGTGTTTTCTTTTCTGGACATAAAGCATGTAAAAATGTCTGAATATGCCGCATATTCAAGTGCTTTTGGTTATTCTATTAGCCTTTATCAAAGATGTTTTTTATTTTGTATTTTTAACTGAATCTATAGATTTTTATAGATGTATCTAGAATGATGGGAAAGTTTGGGGTTTTTTTCCCAAACACTGTCAGCACATTTTGGCCATGTTCATAGTTGAGTGTTGGCTTTATTTTTAATGCTTCCATTATTTTTAGCTTATTTTGCATGTGGACGGACAATTATAGTCGTTTTCTATTAGTATGTTGCGGACAGAGTTTGGTAGGTTTCCAAGTGCATTTAAATGGATCCTAATCGAACTATGGCCAGAGAAATGTAACGTGAGTCTTCTTGATAGGTATGTAGTGGTATGTCCAATATAATTAGTTATGAATTTGGTTTGATCACGATTGCAGTTCCTTAAGGGACATATGAATTCAGAAATAATATTGCTTCTCTGTAATTTACATCTTGCAGAAGAGTTGTTGTTCTTGACGATAAGGTGAGTGGTTTTAAACTTTTTATAATAGATAATTTAATTTAATTTTCTTGTTTTGGTTCACTAGGGTTGTGTCTGTCTTTTATAATGTTTCTAAGGGGAAAATCCATCCTGCTTATAGTTAACGTGTATTTGATTTTTATAGAAAATCTTAATATTATTAACGCTATGTTCAGTGTTGCTATTGTCAGTCATCTTTAATGAAACTTGTATGTGAATACATACATACCATATATATATATATATATACACATACACACACACACACATACATACATGTGGTACTTATGGGAAAGTGCTCAATATCAGTGATATTGCTAATGTATTCAGTTGTATGGATATGAGTTTGTAACAGTCATATCCGTACAAATGAATATAGAATATATGTATATATACACACACACACACACACTTTTATATATATATATATATGTGTGTGTGTGTGCAAAAACGTGAAACCCAGGGCCACAAACTCACATCAATCCAACTAATATATATATAAAACTTATCACATAGCTGATTGATGTTATTTTCAGTATCCTAACTAGAGTTTCGAAGACAGACCCTCTAGCAATCACTCCATCCACTCATCAGAAGTACAGATGCTTTTATCTTCAGTGTTTTAAAAAAAAAAAAAAAAAAATGTAGGTAGATGTTTTTTTTTTTTTTTTTTTCTATTTAAATGCATTTATAGAAAAATGACTAGCAATACAATTTTTATAGTAAATGACCAACAATATATTTTATCTATAGTTGAAAACCTACAATTGCATTCAAAATAACTAGATTCTGGCATTTGATATGCCACTGAACTAAACCAACCATTCTTATTTAGAGTTCAGGAGAAAATGGCAATTTAGGCCAGGTTTGTGCCTTATTTTTGCTAACCTCATTTGAACAATCATCATGTCTAATGATAATATGTGTAGTAGGTTACCAACACAGGATATTGTTGACAATATCGTAACAATAGAACTACTACTATTACTAATACTGCTTTTTTTTTTTTTTTTTTTTTTTTTTCTAATTTCATTAAACAAGTTAATTTCAATATTATGTGTGGCATTATAAATGTCTTACTTTTGAAATTATATTGGATTTATAAATTGTCAGATATTTTCTTACTCTGAATTTTGTTAAATGTTTCCTGGAAATTAAACTAAAAGTAAAGATGACAATGAATTGTTTGTTTTGTGCCCAGGTTATAGATGAAACCAACTTTTAATATTTACCTCTCAAGAGTTGCTAAAAACTGAGCAGACATGATGAAAAAAAATGACCCCAAAGTTAATAAAAACAATGTTTTCTCATCAAAATATTTTTATTATCAAGAGGATTTTTTTGATATTATTATCAAAGGATTTTTTTTGATTTTTAAATTATATTTTTTAAATCCTTTTTAGAACCTTAAAAATGTTAGTTAAAACTTTTTTCTTGTATTAATTGTTATTTTTTATTTATTTTTTATTTTTTTAATTTTTTTTTCGTGAAAAATACATTGATTTGGAAATTTTTGTAAAAAATCAAATAATTGTCAGATCTTAATAAAACTTTCATGATTTATTCAGAAATAAATTAAATTATTTTAAAAACTTATTTTTATTTTATTTTTTTTTAGAAAATCTTTGTGTGTGTATGTATGTATGTGTGTATATATATATATATATATATATATATATATAGTTTGTAATTAGGCAGCATTTCTTCATAAATGCATGTTTCATTAAATAATATAGACAAGTTTTGTCTATTTTAAGCAAATACCTTTCATATCATCTGATAAGCTTAACATTATCATTGAAAGATGAAAGAAGATCACCATATTGATACATGTTTTTTAATCCTATCTAAGCTTTTGGCTTACATAAGCCATCATCAAAGATGACAAATACATTACAATAAATTAAACAATACATGGACATAACAACAATGATTGTCTGTTTTGTTTGCATGGAAGATTTCCGAACAACAACACACTCGTGCATACAAGCCACTGTTATGGGCCGCAATGTGATTTTCGCTTCCTTTATTTCACCGTACGGTCTTTTTTATACCCACTGGAGTGACAGGGTGTAATCGATTTCTATTTTTTCCTCATATTAAGTCATTTGCAGTTGGTGTGCAATATGAATCTATTTTTGGGGTGTGTGATGATATTTGTTTGGCTTTGAAAAATATTGTATTATCCATGATTGCATCAGATTTTTATCATGCCCAGACACTATTGTCTCTACTGTTGATTAGTTATCCTATGGCCATTGGCTGCAATGGACATTACTCCAAGGAAGCGTACGAAAATTGTATTGCTGCACAAACACACTGGCAAGCCTTACCAGTGAGCAAATCAAAGTACTTTAGACTGGCCTGGAAACTCTTGATTTAAAATGCAGTCAAGAATCTGTGGTAAATTTGTAAGGATTTTCTAGTAAAATTACTATTAAATATATTTTATGATCTACATGAATCACCCATAGAGGTTGATATACCGCCTAACAAAATCAACATCCCTTGTGGGTTATGAATTATTCTCCACTCTTCAACCTTTCACCCACAGGTAGGATTTAGCAAGCCACTCACTGCTCTACTGCTACTTCCATAGAATGTACTACATTCCTTGGTCCTGCCAAGTGAAACCTTCATGGCAAGAACACGCCATGCCACTTACATAGTAGTCAACCACCCACGTTCCCTCCATATCCCATCAGTGAGAAATTCTGCTCAAGCAGCTTCTTTCCCTGAACCATTTTCCTGATTTGAAACAGAATGTTTTTCCAATCACTCTAACGTTAACCTATTCAAGGGTTAAACTCAGGAAGATTAAGATGACCCCCTCGGTTATCCATCGAAACTGCAATGCACCAAAATAAGAAAAGAAACCACTCCCCACCGTGGGTCATTTAAAAGATATTTCGTGCACCGGATTGGCTGTTACAAACATCCAATCGGATGTGCGGAATATGTGGTCTTTCTTCGTCTAATTCTTTAAAAAAAGGCCAGAGTAGCTGTTAGCATTTAATTGTGAGGGGAAATCAGGGGTTGATCTCCCCTGATTGGGTCGATTTGATGATGGGGAGTATGATGTTGAAAGACCTGAAACTCCCTGATGAACCAAGTCAAAACATCACTGACAACCTCCTCGGGCGCCTACTTAAAAGCGTATTTTTTAATTATTCAAGGCTAAGGTTAACCATTATCTTTCACTCCTATATGCACAAATAGCCTGTTAACATAACCCTCTACCTCAAGTGCCCTGGGGGTCTTGTAAAAGGTGAATGCTTCTGGAAAAAAAAAAAAATATGCTACTAACCTTTAGAAATTTAAGACAGACAAGAATTTGCTTTCTCTACAGATTCACAAACGAACTTTAACCAATTTATACTGATTGTCCAGTTCAAAAATTAAGCCAGAACGTCTTAATAGGTCATAGATGGATGGATTTTATTATAAGCCTTTAATTATTATAGGATTTTTTTTAAAGACCTTATAATTAATTCCATATTTTTATTTTTTATATTTTATTTTGGTGTCACTGTTAAAAAGCCTATCCCATGAAATATTACTACTGTAGTGGATTTGATCCTCACTCTATGACTTATACTTAATTTGATGCCAAGATAAATGTACATTTCTCTACTTAGGATTGTATTATTTTTAGACAGATTCATTGTTTAAAAAAAAAAAACAATGTTGAAAATGCTCGTATTGAGTTTCTCTCCACAGTAAGGTTGCCTCCTTTTGCCTTTTCTATAAATACTTTCATGGTAACTGTCAGAATGAGCTCTTCGCTATGATACCTAGACATTTTTTTTTTTTAATTTAAGTTCAGTACTAGACTAGCATTGAGATCTCATCAATTTGCAGTAGAGCTGGCTAGATGTAGCTATAAATTCTATGCTAACAGTTTCTTTCCTCGCATTTTTTGCTAGTGGAACTCCCTTCTGGCTCCATGCTTTCCAACTAACTTTAATCTGCAAAATTTTAAAGGCAATGTCAATCACTATCTACTATCCTCTTGATTAATCTTTTTTTTCTTTTTTTTTTCTCGTTCCTTAGTAATGTTTCTGTTTCTTCCACATACAGTAATCAGTTGTCTTAGTGGCTTTACTGCCCTGCTTGGAGTGAACTCCATAAAAAAAAAAATACACACACACACACACACACACGCACACACACATTGGGTGTATGTGTCATGTTGAATTAAAAAAAAAAAAAAAAAATAGTGTTTGTGATGTGTCTGTAGTCTCCCATTATTGGAAATTCATAAAGCTAACAATTGCCATTGAACAAATTATTTGTCTCAGCCATGTTAATGTCAAACTGACAATACATGACTGACCGCCCTCTATACCCACCCTTGCTACCCTGACCCTAATTGTTGGTATGCTTTGAGGGTAATTGAAATTCCCTGCCATTTTTTTTTTTTTTTTTTTAACTCCACCCTCAACACTGACTAATAACTGAACTTGCCTCTAATTGTATGTGGTACCGCTCTCTCCCCCCACTTGTAAGTACATATATATAATATATAATGTATGTGTGTATATATATATATATATATATATATATATATATATATATATATATATATATATATATATATATATATACACACACACACACACCTTTCATCCACTGTGTGCATAATTTCACATTAGGAGCTTCTAATTGGTGTAATTTATGGTACCAAACCCCTGGGAAAGCATGACTGTCCCAGTTCTTCTTGGGAAGGGGTTGACCCACTGACTGACATGGTGGGTCAGGTCTTAAGTAGCATGATGAATGATGGGACACTTTACACCGCCAGCAGTCTATTTCCAAGACAGACGACATAGATTTATTTGTAGGTTTCCATAAAAATTGTTCTGTGTTTTTTGCTTTTTTTTTTCCTTTTCTTTCATTACCTTTTTATTGCTTTTTATTGTTTTTTTTTTTTTTTTTTTTTTGTTTTTTAAGGTTCACCCTGTATGGGGGAAGGGGGGGGGCACTTGAGTTACCTTAAGAGTCATTTTATACAGATGAGAGAGAGGCAGTTTGTACAGATAGGAGACAAAGATAACAGTTAACCCTAGACTTGAACAGATTAAGATTCTAGTGATTCAGGAAACATCCTCTTGGGAGTCTGTTCCACAGAGCAGTAATTGGCCAAGCTGTTTGTGTGGAACTTACATTTCACTGAGGAAATATGGAGTGAATGACAGTGGTTTGCTACAATGTAAGGGATATGGCGGGTCCTAGCCTTGAAGGAAGCAAAGATTGCAGTTCGTCTGAGCACTTTCCATGGAAGTATTGATAGAGCAGCGAGAAGCTTGCCACATCCTGCCTGTGAGAGAGAAATTGGAGAGTGAAAAATTATTCATCATCCAAAAGGACTCGGACTCAATTGTCAATTTATTTATTTTTGTCTACCAGCCTGAATATTTGAGAAAAATGTGTGCTCTCCAGCAGGATTTGAACTTGTCTCCCCAGGCAGGTGAAGCAGTCGTTAGGTCTGACATGCTTTAGCCGTCAGCTTATGAAGTGTTGATGATCAAGCAAAGGCACTATTTAACTTAGCTTGATCATCAAGGGACATAATAAAGGGTGTTCCAATTACTTGGAATGATTTTAAATGTGAATTAAGTTTAAGCATCTAATGATTTTTTTTCTTTTTCTTTCAGATTTAACAACTTAAGACTTTGTTAATCTTTCCATGGTTAAAATTACCAATCAAACAACATGTTAAAGTTATTGAAGCCTATTACGAAAATGGACGTTCAAGCTTGTGCATTTCACAAATTTTTTTTTTTTTTTTTTTTTTTTTTTTTTTTTCAACATAATCAACCAACCAAGAGTGCAACTGGAAACGATGTAACGTTGTTTTGGAAAAGTTCAATTCTTGCATGCAATGACGAATAGCAGTGTCTGGATTTTCGGCCACATTCTCATGAACTCCAATGTTTTTAGCTGAACAGCATAAACTAATATGCAGTGGTGTTTTCTCATCTGCCACTGACACAATTTGTTTGAATTTACAGGCAATTTTTCCAGTTGCACTCTTTAAACTTTAACACATTGTTTGATGGTTAACTTTTCTATGGTTGAAATTGCCAAAGTCTTAAGTTATTAAATCTGAAAGAAAAAGAAAAAAACCATTAGACATTTAAATTTAGTTCACAATTAAAATTGGTCCAAGTTATTGGAACACTCGTGTGTGTGTGTGTGTGTCTATTGATATAATATGAAAGAACTGTTTAAATTTCTTTTGTTTTCATTTCCCAAGTACTTTCAATCTTTGGAACAGTTTTTTCACACTTTAATGCACGCATAACCATGACATTATAACATAGAAAAAAAAATTCCATTGTGGATAATTTTTTTCACATTCTAATGAACGCTCAGCACATTGTCAACCATTTTGCATTTAAAAGCATAATGAATAAATTACGGTAATGGATAACAACGCACATCTTTATATAAATACTTATACTAATGAACAACATATAGTTTTGTACCACTTGCACCCCTGAAGATGATCTTGGGAGCAGATTGAGAGTATGTGGGAAATGAAAATAAAAGAAATTTAAACAGAGCTCATTTCTCTCATCCTTTAACATCAATACATGGAAGGTCATTCATGGGTATGAATGGATTTTATTAAAAATTAGCAGACATAATGTCTGTAATTTATTCAATCAGATTATGTGTGTTGTGGTGGACTTTCCCACATATTCGACATATGAGGGTCAAGCAGCTCAATTCCTAGGAACTGACAGCCCGACAACAGCATATGATTTGATTATAGTGGTGAAGGCTTTGTGCAGAACCAACCACACTTTTTGAAGGGCTTAATTCAGAGACCTGGTGCACTACATGCCACAAGATCACCAAATGACCCTCTGCAGATTTTGAATTCAGAGTTGTCCTTCTCCTAGACCAGTTGCCATCCAAGGCTATAGAACCCAGTCTGTCCTGCTATTTACCCATAGCTGGAGGAAGGAGAAGAGGATTCATACCTTTCTCAAGGGTATTAGCACGTAAGTGAATGTAATGGATTCGACTGGAATTCAAACTCGGCTCTCCAGTTCCTCAATCCAAGCCGCTATTCATTACTCCACCGTGCCTCCTATGTGTGGGGCACAGTTGAGTGAGAGACCAATAAAACTCCTTGTAATGGATTATGGCAGCATTCACCAACTTGAACAAGGAAACCATCCAGAAGAGTTGCAGATGATTCCGAAGTTGTCTGGTGGCTGTGGTTGAAGTCAATGGTGATTTTATTGAATAAATTTACTCTTTAGTATTTCAAGATATTTTTCTGTCATTTTGGTAAATATATATTCTAAAATGAGATGATCAATGTTATTTTCATTTTTGTGTCATTTAGACAATTTATCCATTGCACTCTGTAGACTTGAGGGTGGATTACTTTGAAGGGGAAACCATGTAGTTTGTTGTTTGGAATTTAAATAAATTTTGTGACACCAATCTTTTTACTTTTCAGACAGACTTTGTGTGTGTGTGTATATATATATATATATATATATATATATATATATATATATATATATATATATATATATATGTGTGAGATGATAATATATTTTTATATATGAAGAACAATATCAGGGGGAAAACATATGAGAAAGAACTTCTATTATGAAAAGTGATGGAAAGAAAAAGAACCTAAACGAATTCCGACAGATAAACAATTAACTTTTGTTTTATTTAAATAGCAACAAAGAATTTAAAGTTTTATAGTTTTCATTTTTGACTGAAGCTATTTAGCAATTATTTTTATTCAATAGCCATTTTAATTTTTTTTAATACATATTTCAATGTTTTATATTTTATGAATTCCCATTTATAATCAGATTATATAAAGTTTTTTTATTTCATTTTGACTGGAAGATGATTGAAAATTGTAGATCACCAAAATATTCTATAGATTTTTTTTAACCAATTTAAATATAAATTTTATGGAAAATCCTTAAGTTAACACAGGATAACCTTTCAATAAAAAATGGTTAGCATTGTATAAGTTGCTGAAAAATAATCAAAATTGCAAACATTGAAATGTGTTTGTGGTCTGAATTTCGTAGATGGCTTTTGTTGGTCATACAAGCAATTGTGGAAGCATTTGAAAATAATTTAATGTGAGAATGTGTAAGATCGCCATATTACTTTAGCCTGATGAAGTCCTAGAGCAGCGTTTCTCAACCTTTTAAAGCAATGGCACACCTAGGAGGAAATTAAAATATCACGGCATGCTTAGCAATATTTTTAAAGGCTATACATTTAAATGTTACAAAATAAAAACCATATAATAATTATATGTAAAAAAGGTTAATTAATATTCATTTATTCAAAAAAGGAAAATTTTAAAAAGTTAAATTTAAAAAAAATAAAAATACTTTTTAAAAAATAGATATTAAACAAAGTATTCAAAATAACATAATTGAAGAATAGTGAAAAGAATTATTTGAAAAAAGGCTTAATACTTTTATTCAAATACTGATGCTATGCCAAAAACTACTAAATAATATTTAAGTTTTTCTCTTTTAGATTAGGAAAAAAAAAGAAATAAAAAAAATACTGATAATGTACCATTACTACTTCCATATACACACACACACATATATATATATATATATATATATATATATATATATATATATATATAAAAATTTTTTTTTTTTTTTTTAACAATAAAAAATATTAAAAAAATTAAAATCTTCAGACACACTGGGTTGTATAATAATATTCTTTGGTTTTTATTATTATTATTTCCTTTAGATTCCGCGACTAGTTTCGGCCAACATCTCCATCATCAGGAGAAAATTATATGCCGTGATAATATTTCATGGCACACTAGTACACCATGCATGGTGGTTAAGATTCACTGAACTAATGTCTTACAATTATAAAAGAGATACTTCTAGGAGATATTTCTGCTGCACCCTGTATACAAAAACTAGAAAATAAAAATTTTGTTTATTTCAACATTTCTATTCAACTATTTGTACAGCTTAGTGTGAAACCTGTGTGCCTGGCGTTAAATCTACTTTAAAGAATTGGAAAATTATTAAATCCAATTCTCAACACTGTAGCCATAACAGCATTAGTGTGTCTAAGGCATAATATTCATCCAACAGTTGGAGGCAGGAGAAGATATAAACTTATACGAGGATAAGTTAAAAAAAAAAAAAATTATCCGCACTTTTGACATAATGTATCCTTAGGTTTTTCACGCTGATGAATAGTGAAAAGTATTATTTGAATAAAAGTTTTAATACTGTACCATTAGTACTCCCCCCCCACACACACACAGCATTTGACAATCACTGTTCTTTATTTAGTGTGAAACCTGTGCCTGGTGTTTTTTCATGATTTCTTCAATGTTTGGTCGAATGTGATAAGCAGACCCTCAGTTCTTCAGTTGAGCGTAGTCTTTCTCGCTTCTTATTTTTGATGTTATTTAAGGTTGAGAAGCCTAATTCACATACATAAGACACAGAAAATTGCAATAAAACTGATAAAGCCTTTTTAGTTAATGTGGAAAATTCCTTTTGTATTGAAATCCAAAATGTATCAATGGGTGATAAGCAGACCCTCATTTCTTCTTCAGTTCAGCGTAGTCTTTCTCGCTTCTTATTTTTGATGTTATTTAAGGCTGAGAAGCCTAATTCACATAAGTAGAAAATTGCAAATAAAGCCATTTTAGCTAATGTGGGATATGCATTTTGTATTAAAATCCAAAATGTATCAATCAGTATCGTCAAAAAAAAAAAATACTCTTTAAAAAATGAATATTAAAACAAAGTATTTAAAATAACATAATTGAAGAATAGTGAAAAGATTAATTTCAAATAAGTTTTAATACTTATTCATTTATTCAAATACTAACATTGTGCCATTACTACTTACACAGAATGTGTTGAAACAAAATGGCTATTTTTGTAGTGATCTTATAACATACTTATGTTATAATTTTTTATAAAAAATAATTATATATATATAATGGACTCTGCCGTCGGGTTCGACGTATGAGGATCTGACAGCTTATTGATTCAGTTATGAAAGTTTGTGCGATAATCTTAAGTGGCATTTAAGACCCGCTAGTGATTTACAAAGGCTGCCACATAAGGAGCAAGTGTGAGGATTGTGAAATGTTAGATTGGGTGATCTTTTAGGTCTTGCTCTCGCTTCATGAAGATGATTCAGACAAGCAGATTGAAAATATATATATATGTATGTATGCTGTGAGAATATTTTGTGTCACACTAGTCTGCCACAGTGCAGCAGTTGAGATTCACTGTTCTTGAGGGTGAAACCTGTTACACAGAATGTTCCACTTTGACATTCAATTACCTATCAATATTCTGATATACAGAAATCTATGCATCACATGATTGTGTGTGTGTGTGTACGCACGTTTGTGCCTGACTTTATATCACTGAGAGAGAGTGTATGTGTTCTGAAAGAATTCAGTCTCAGTTGGTTTACTCTTCTATACTTTGCTGAAAGTAGGGAGGGGGAAGTTTCACTTATAGATTATGTGTCGATTCTGATTGAACTTTGACCATCATGAAATCCACAGGAACCTAACAGCTTACCAAATTTAATTAATATAATGCTAAATTTCTTTGGAGAAGGACTTCTTTCTCCAAGTTCCAACTGGAAGAAAAGGAAAGGAAAATGGTTGGAACTGTAAAAGCTGAACTTTTCCATTAGAAATTCTGAAAGTGACAAAACATCTTGTTTCACTCATTCGTCCCCCTCCCCACACACCACTTTCTCAGATTTTATGTCAGTAAATGGGCCATTTTGGGTTTTTGTTAATATTTGACTTTGTCTATAGAATAATAGCAGATTTTAAATTTATATTGAGGTATGTAATAAATATATATATATATATATATATATATATATATACACACACACACACAAAAATAAAATCCAAAATTACTCATATGGGAAATATTGTTTGATCTGACATGTTCTAGAACAACTAAGCTACAAAGAACTTAGCCGATCACGTAGAGTTGAATACTGCCTTTAAGCAAAATTCTTATTGTCATAGACTCGTCATCATAAAAATATATCTCTCAAACATAAACAAAGCAATTTTCTAAAAAAAAAAATTAATGTATTTTTATTTAGTTATTAATCAGATAGCTGTTTTTCTTCATAAAGATTTCTTGAATATTCAGATATATAAAAATCACTTTAAATGTTTTATATATATATATATATATAAAATAGATATTTTATACTTTAATATGTATAATATATTTTATTCTTTAATATATATAATAGATATTTTTTCTTTAATATATATAATAGATATTTTATTCTTTAATATATATATATTATAGATATTTTATTCTTAATATATATAATATATATATATATGTATTATAGATATTTTATTCTTTTATATATATGTGTGTGTGTGTATTATAGATATTTTATTCTTTTATATATATATATGTGTGTGTGTATTATAGATATTTTATTCTTTTTATATATATATATGTGTGTGTATTATAGATATTTTATTCTTTATATATATATATATATATGTGTGTGTATTATAGATATTTTATTCTTTTTTATATATATATATATATATATATGTGTATTATAGATATTTTATTCTTTTTATATATATATATATTATAGATATTTTATTCTTTTATATATATATATATGATATTATTTTATTCTTTTTTATATATATATATGTGTGTATTATAGATATTTTATTCTTTTTATATATATATGTGTGTATTATAGATATTTTATTCTTTTTATATATATATATATGTGTGTATTATAGATATTTTATTCTTTTTTATATATATATATATATATGTGTGTGTGTATTATAGATATTTTATTCTTTTTTATATATATGTGTGTATTATAGATATTTTATTCTTTTTTTTTATATATATATATATATATGTGTGTATTATAGATATTTTATTCTTTTTATATATATATATATATATATATGTGTGTGTATTATAGATATTTTATTCTTTTTTATATATATATATATATGACTGCTGCTAAGAAAGTTAGTTCACTGTGTCATGCAAGACATTTTTTTTTTCTCTCCAGAATCTATCTTACATATCTATAAGTCTACCATTCGTCCATGCTTTGAATATTGTGCCTTCTTGGGCTAACGTTCTCAGCTGAGGTGAAGTGAAAAGACTATATTAAATCCATTCCTAGGTCAGCTGCTAAGAAAGTTGGTTCACTGTATCGTTCAAGACAATTTTTCTTTCCAGAATCTATCTTACATATCTATAAGTTTACCTTATGCCCTTGCTTAGAATATTGCTCCCACATGTAGTCTGGTGTCTCTGCTATTTACCTTGAGTTCCTTGATATGATCCAAAAAAGAATCATCAATATTATTGGTCCTGATCTGGCTGCTCAGCTTGAGTCACTTTCCCATCGCCATAAGGTTGCCCCAGTCTTTTCTTTAAATACTTTCATGGTAATTGTTCGGATGAGCTCTTCACTATGGTACCTAGACTTTTTGAATTTAAGTGCTGTACTAGGGTGAGGTCTCATCAATTTACAGTTGAGCTGGCTCGATGTAACTGTAAATCTTATGCTAACAGTTTTTCTCGCACTTCTCACTTTTCATGCTTTCCAACCAGCTTTGCATTTTAACTTTTGAAGATGAATGTCAAATGCTATCCTCCTGATTGTTTTTCTTTTGTTCTCACTCCTTATTAATGTTTCTTTTGTTCTCACTCCTTATTAATGTTTCTGTTTTCTAATTCTTCCACACCTAGTAACTCCTTGTGTCTGAGTGGCTTTACTGCCTTGTTTGGGTGAATTTGATTAAAAAAAAAAAAAAATTCCCAAACAATTATAGGGTTTGCCTGTCCAACTTTTTATATTGTCTCTTCAATTTCTGACTGAGGTGTTTAACAACAGGGCTAAAATTGTTTATAAACTGTCCAAGATTTTTTTCTTTTTTTTTTTTTTCTTCAAGTACTTTTGACTGCAACTAATCAGCAGGTTAAGCAAGATGCATTTAAATAAATTCCAACGTTTTTAGATTGCTGGAATTAGAATTCAAATCAGTTAAAGGTGACCTCATCTACAGCGGTCAAAGGGAAAAACAAGTATACTTGCTCTTTTCTTCTTTTTCATTTTCTTTTCTCTCCCTCTCCTCTCTCTCTCACCTATACAGAAAGCTGAAGATTTGTTACCTATTGCCCAGTTCACAATTTGCCTGTCTTTTGAACAGGAGTAGAGATTTATTCCTTGTTTCCTGTTTAGGATTGGGTTTCCAGTTCCTTCTAAAATCTTCTCATTCTCTTTCACTCCCAGTAGCCCCTTACATCTTAGTGGCTTTAACACCTTGCTTGGGGTGAAATGATTTAAAAAAAAAAAATCATATATATATATATATATATGTGTGTGTGTGTGTACATAATATATGATACTGATAGACTTTTGCGTTGATTTTGATAAATGAGGATCTGACAACCTCATTCGTTTTTAGGTTTGTGTCATATGTGACACTTCAGTCCTGCTAGTGACCTGCATACAAGCCCACATATTGTGCAACAAAGAGAATCTCAAGATATAACAGGAATAATTGCTGATGCTTTTCACTATCATCTTTTTGTCTCTTAGCCAGTCAATACAACTGATACCACTCTGGCACAAATATCTCCAGTTATTTCTATCCAGGGCAACTTGCTTGAAGTTAGTATGAGGCACATTGACATCTGAGAGGTTACTCTTTAGCTTATATGTATGCATATGTAAATATTTCTCAGGAATTAACTTGTAGAAACGTCAGGTCTAAACGGCCCTCCCTCTGTAAACACAGGTAATGTATGTTAGGGCTTGACATTATTTCCATCTGATTGTTCTATATTTTATATTTTAATATCTAGTCTTCCCTCGATTTCAGCCCTGTTGAGTGAGGGTGAAACTGGTTGGCTGGTTAGATTTTTTTTTCTTTTTACATACACACACATATATATATATATAAAAAGGACAATAGGAAAACTGTAGTTTTAGCCAACATGTTTTGTCCAGTATGGACATTTCAAGGCAAAAACAAAATGAATTTGTTGTTTATAGGTACTTTGTTTCAATAAACAAAATGCCATTAACAACTAGAAGAATTTAGAAATGCTATTGTATATTTATATGGTCAACTGAAAAATAATATCAACTTTCCTAACAGAACCACTACTCTCCCAAGCCAACGTACAAAAAGAATATATCAAGAAATCAAAAGAAAACAGTTCTCCCAACAATATTTCTACATGGGGAAAATATTCTCTTCAAACATAAAAACGTAATTGATGTAATTTTTAGTTGACCAAATGAATATACAATATAAATTCTTTTAGTTGCTAACAACATTTTGTTTGTTGTTTATAGATACTTTGTTTTAATAAATTCATTTTGCTTTTTGCCTTGAAAAGGTTCACATTGGACAAAACATGTTGGCTAAAATTAGTTTTCCTATTGTCCTTTATATATATATATATATATATATATATATATATATATATATATATATATATGAAAAAATATACGGAAAAACAAATATCCTAATATGCAATTATACGTTTTAATGTTAATATAATGTCAATGTCAGACGTTTCGGTCTAGTAGACTATCTTCAGGACATATTCATAAAACATAATTAACATTAGACTATATTTAATTCAACATGAACTACTAGACCGAAACGTCCAACATTGACATTATATTAACATTAAAACAGCATAATTGCATATTAGGATATTTGTTTGTTTTTTCCGTATATTTTTCTTCATACTGTCTGATCTATATCCATATATTTGCTTACATATATATATATAATCCGAGAGTATCCTAGTAATATGAAAAATATTAGAACTGACCAAAAAAGGGCATGATTCTTAAGTTGATCATATGAATATAAAATAACATTTCTAAATTCTTCTAGTTGCTAATGGCATTTCGTTGTTTATAGATACTTGAAAAAATCTACATCAGACCAGGCACATTGGCTAAAACTAAAATGTTCCTCTTGTATTTTTCCCTTATATATATATATATATATATAGGTGAAGATACATAATATACAATGTTGATAGCATGACTCGGTTGTTCATGCAGTTGCTGCAATCTTCAGGTGCAAATACAATTTGATCGTTAATTCATATTCTTGTGGTGATCATTCAAAATTTTGAGTTAAAACTTCTTTATTTAATTATTGACTCCTAATATATTAGATTTAACTAATAATAATTTATATCATTTAAATTCATAAGTTGGAAAGCCAAAAAAATAATTTATATCATTTAAATTCATAAGTTTGAAAGCCAAAAAAAAAAATTTTTTTTCTTAAATTATTTGAATTCAAAAGTAAACAAAATATCAAGGGGGGTAACTCTCATCTTAACATGGAGTTCATGCTCAAACCCTGCCAAAAGTCACATTTTCTTTGGTAAGACTCTCAAATGCACAAGCCAGTTGGGAATTCCATGTGCTGCAGCAGGTGGTGTAATGGATAATGGCTTGGAACTAAAAATTGGAAAGCAGAGTTCTGTCCAACCATTTGTCGCCTTCATGTCCTTCCTTGGTTGTCCAAGTGTCCAACACCCACAGCTGATCAGTGAGATGATCGCTTTGATCTCGACCTTGCCTTATCCCACATTAGTTTTCTTTTCATTTACCAGCACTAAATAGTGTCACAGTTCTAATTCCGAGTTGGGTTCATTATATTCACTTATGTGCAAATACAATTGGGGAAGACACAAATCCACCTCTTCTCCTCCTAGCTATAGGTTAATTAGTAGGTCATGTACGTATCAGTAAAACATCTCCCAAAAACTTCATAGAATCGAACAAAAAATGGTTTTTAGCTTTAAATAACCTGCAAAAGGTTATTCATTATTATGACTTGTACCTTTTTAGACGAAGATTTTAATTTTATTTTGTTTGTTTTTCTGTAGAAAATATCTTCATGGAGCCACAACCAGATTACTTGCTAGATGATAATTCCGACAGTTACTATGGCGATGAGACAGATTATCACCCAGCTAATGGTGGGGTGGATGAAGATGTGCTCATCCAGCCCAAAAAGTTGATCAACCCTTGTATGCAGTCGAAGGAACGACGAGATTTACACAAAGAACTTTTATTCAATCACAAACAGTAAGTAACACTTGTAATTTTATTAAAGGTCTAGAAAGTTCTTCATGTTACTGTAATTCTTTTGTAACTCTTCAAAATAATCCAGGAAAGAAGATACAGATATGATACCCCAAGTGTACATGTGTCGTTGATCAAGAAATCAAGGCAATAGAACTCATCCTTGGGCCAGAAGCACTGTACTGGTCTGACACCAAAGTTACCGAGAGAAGCTCATATATGGGGACTAAAAGACCCACTGGAAGATGTGGAGGTGACTTAAAGTTGCTTGGTAACTACTTAAACTCAACATTATACAGTGCCCCCCCCTCCCAAATTGACATAATTTAAAATTGGAATATCTGAGTCCCAGGCAAATGGAAATTAAATAGGCTTCATGTTGCACTATAAAAGATTTATCAAAATTTAAACATGATATTCAAAGAGAAGTAGATTTTTTTTATAACCGATTTCACAAAGATTCAAGTCAGGTCAGTAGTCCAGCTCGTGCCAAACACGCTGTAGCAGGTCTTGTGTAACATTCTCCAGCATCAATGATTCTCTGCTTAAGTTCCTCAAGGTTTGTAGGACTAGGGAGATATAGACCTGTCCTTTCACATAGCCTCCATAGAAAAACAACACAAGGTGACAGTGATGGCCATTTCAACAACACATTGTCATTATCACTGACACACCCAATCCATCTTCCTTGTAGATTCTCATTGAGATAAATCTGCAGTCAACATAAATTTTAACAAAATGTGTAAAAACTAAGATGATTGGTTATGTTATTACACTACAAAAAGATGCGAATTTTTTTTGGGGGGGTGGACACTCTGTGTAAGAAAATTTTCCTTACATTTTTCTTTTTTTAAAAATAGCATCTAACTTTGTTTATATAATAAACATCTAATATGTAAAATAGTAAAATTTTTATGATTGCTACCAGTAAAATGTATTTTGAATGAATCTTGTATTTCACAGGCTTCAAGGGAAGTAACTCTTCACGTTTGTCATCCTGTAAACCTGGTTACCGTATATGTTCGCATACAAAGCGACCTTTTAACCTTAAAAAATTTCCCACAAAAAATATAACCTTAAAAAAATTTCCCACAAAAAATAGGGGGCTGTCTTGTACTACAGATATAAAATGTGAACCTCAAACTCTTTGGTTTATGGTAAGTTGTCAGCATGGGACAAAAAGTAGCCTCTGCCTTGGTAACTATTGACACAAATATTTTTTATTGTATAAGTACTACTTTGACAATTAAAATAATTTAAAAAGTAATAAAAACAATATACTCTTGTAAAAATCAAAATTTCTATGATTTTACATTAATTTATTTTTTTTTTTTTTTTTTTAATAACTCAGTTGTTAAAATTTAAGGATTCTAGAAAATAATGCATTTTTAAATTAAAAAATACTAATTTGGATTTTTATTAATTTAATTAAGTTGCAAAATGACTAAGCTTAAATTTATTTGTTTAAAAGCAAACAAATAAATCATTAGGATTAAACCTGTTAATCTTTTACTACACAAAAAATAGTTTGGTAAAAAAAATAAAATGGACTGGTAAAAATAAAATAGACTGGTAAAAATAAAATAGACTGGTAAAAATAAAATAGACTGAAAAAGGAATAAAATAGGCCTAATTTATTCAGCAGTGAAATATTAACCTTTATATACCTGTATCTTTTTATTTTTTTTTAAAGTGATGACACCAGTATTTACACTTATAGCAGCTGATCATGCTATTACCAGGTAATATTAAGTGTACCAAATAGATTATAGCAGAGGTAATGGTAAGTGTAGATTGTGGTAGTGAATTGACAATATCTAATACTGAACAAAAATACAACAGGAGGTGTGTCTCAGCAAGTCTAAACATTTGCAAACCTTGGGACGAATGGATGGTTAGTGTGGAAAATTCATTCAGGTTACTGTAATACCCTACTGAAAACATAGACACCCACACAAGAGATGTTTGTAGATTGTGCTAATTAATTGACAATATCTCTCCATGTTTTTTTTTTATTAGAATTCAAATGAAAAGAAAGTATATGCTTACTGAATTTATTTAATATTTAAAAATATGATTTGGGGGTGGGGGGTGTCTTAGCCTGAAACCTACATTTTAATTTGGAAGGCTGCCTTATACGCCAGCATATACGGTGTTCATTTCTCCCCATCTTCGATAATGCTTATTAAAAAGTTTTTTATTTAAGCTAAAGTGTTTTCTGATAAGAAATTAATCTGTGGCAAATTGAGTACTAATCCAAAATCCTCAATTGTTTACACCCCCACCACCATCAGAAGGTGTGGCATTGAATTGATTATCATCTGAGAGAATTAAGAAAATTTTTGAATGATTGATTGAGTGGAAGGGGGTGTTGATTCCAAAAACTGAAATCTGGGTCAGTAATTAAGTGGACCAGCAGCTAATTTGTCCCACACCCATTTTTTGAATCTCATTACATTTTGTTAAATAGGTCTAATGGGGGCTGCTTTACACATGAGCAATGGATAATGAGCTGATTTTGCTACTGCTGCATGACCTTCCATATGGAATGATGTTGAGAGTGCCCTATATTTGTGACCTTTTGTCATACTTAAGCTCAATTTAATAAAAGTGGCTCCACAAACAATATTTGTTAACAAGCATCTCTTTCAGATATAGGATCAATTGTTATCCTACATTGATGTCATTGGGGGAACTCGTTACCGAGTATTAGGGTGCTCATCGTCATTTCCTTCTGTGCAAAATGAATCCTATGTTGGATCTGAAGAGATGTCTGCAGCCACCGCAAAGTAGGGTAGGAGGGTTCAAAGGATGAAGAGCTCTGGTTTTTCTTTGAGCTCTCTTCGTCTCTTCTCTTCGTCTCTCTTGGTGTTTTCCAAGGATAATGTTTTGTTTTGTTTTTTTCTTGAACTGCTCTTCTCTAATTGGTTCTTTCTACAGTTTTCGTCTCCCAATTGACCAGATTGATTTTTGTCCTCAACAATGTGTTTTTCAGCTGATCCTTTATTCAGTGATGGGGGCTTCACATGGTCAGATGTGAGTTCCAAGAAGAGGATTTGTTTGGGTAGGCAGATGTCTGACATTTGGGCAAAGTGTCAGTGGCGAGTTATGATGGTCTCTAGGCTCTCCATCTTTGCATGGAAGGGAGAACTTTATTGCTTATGATCCTGTCCTACAATGTGTTTTGTCTACTAATGTTCACCTCCTATACAAGGCCCAAGAGCCACTCAAAGGATTACTGAAGGCAGCATGATTGGTATGAGTAGTCTAAGAAATATGTAATTCATTTACAATTCTGAATGATTCCTCACACCAGAGACATTTTTTTTTTTGCTTACTCATTGTTGTTGGCAGATCTTGTTATTGAGTATTAGGGTGTTCATCATCATTTCCTTCTGTGCAGAATAAGTCCTATGTTGGATCTGAAGAGACGTCCGCAGCCACTGAAAAGCAGGGTAGGAGGTGGTTTTTTCTGCAGCTTCTGTCTCCCAATTGACTGGATTGATTTCTACCCTCAGTAAGGTGTTTTTGAGCTGTGTCCTTGAATCATCAATGTGGGCTTCCACGTGGTCCCTTGCCAGATGTGAGTTCCGTCAAGAGGATTTGTTTGGGTAGATGGATATTTGGCATTGGGGCAACGTGTCTGGCCTATCGAAGTCAGTGGCAAGTCATAATAGTTTCTATGCTCTCCATCTTTATGCAGAGGAGAACTTCATTGTTCGTGATCCGGTCCTGCCACGTCTTCCGCAGGATTTGACAGAGTTTGATTTGATGGAATCTTTCAAATTTGTGGATGTCTCTACAGTAGATTTCAAACAGGCGTACAAGAGAATCTAGATTACAACAGCTCAGTAGGCCACGAACTTGTTGGTTTATGCTCAAAGACTTTTCTTATTTTACATGCACTCCTTAAAACAACACTATTCAGTAATCCTCTACCTTGAGTGGCTCTTGGGCCTTATAATGGGTGGACAATAGTATAAAATGATAAGCACTGAGTGCTGTATGTGTGGTCTTTTACCTAACCAAGCTTTTTTTTTTTTTTGATAGAGAATGAATAAGATTCTAATGATAAGAGCTTGTAACAAAATTAGGCAAGAAATATGGCAAAACAATGTAAAAGGGAGCAACACAAATGTAGAAAGACCAACACTGATGTTTCATGGCTTACACAAGAGCATTTGATTTGGTGTGACACAATGAACTACTTGAACTACTAGGAAAGCTACATTTATATAGGAATGATGTCAGTGAATATACAAAAATAGAGTAATGCAAGGACTTTTTTTTTCATCTCATCTAATTTATTTTGATGGCAAACTGAAAGAACAAGATAGTTAGCAAAGGAAAGCATGAAGAAAAGACTATTAACTATAAGAAGATAGAATGATAAAAAGTCAATACAGAAATTTAACAGATGATGGAAAATTGGTAAATCTGAAGATGCTTAAGAATAGTGAAAGATGCCTTCCAGAAAGTAAGCAAAGAGAAAATGTATTTAGAAACAAAGCTCCTCTATAGCAGTGAATGGATGCTTTGAATACAGTCAACTGAACATGTTAGCAATGAATTTTACGGAAAATAAGAATTATACAAAGAGTTGAAATTTCTGGGAGACATAATGAGGAAAGAAGGTTTGGCAAATTTCACTCTCATAAGAATAGATTGAAATGGGTCAGCAGACAGACACTTTCTGATTATTGGATGTGATAAGGTGATTTGATTTATTTTGTCTTTCATTCTAACCAGGAGTCAAACACAGCAGACGTTCTTTCAGCAAAACACGCCATTTATAGCTTTTACATTTTCTCATTATCATATATCAAACCACGTAATAATCAATGTGTATGTATTTATATATTTCCTGTCCCATCTGTAGTGTGAAGGGAGGTAAATCAACTTGAGTTAGTATATTTAGGAGTGATTACTTCCCTTAGTCATTTTAATAATCTATACAAATAAAATTATCTGCATTTAGACAAAATGAACCATTTCATTAATCAGTTCCTTTATACCTACGTTTCTCAGATTGCAGTCTTATTTGTTCAAGCCTTTCATGTGAGGCACTCAGATATCTTTCCATTTCACTGTTATATTAAACACAAAATTTTTAATATGAAAAGATATTAAGAAAAAATCAATTTCTTTAATACTCAGAGTAATCAATGAATTGGGTGTCATTGACCATCATTAAACAGGTCATTGGCCTCAATTTTAGTTGTGAATTCTTTATTTCCAATTTATTGAATCTCAAAAGATTGTTTCAAGATTTTGTTTCATTGCATTTCACTATTAAAACTTTCTAACAATTGCCATCATTTTTGACAGCTCGGGTAAACTAGTATATATCGTATTTGTCAACTTTATCCTGTATCCAAGAATTTAATTTCTTTTCTGATGATTGCGTTGATGATTAAGTAGACCAATTCTTGCATAGAAGAGCTGATGGTATTGTTGCTTGAGGATGAGGTTGAATTTTGGCAAGCCTTTCTCTCTTTTTGTTTAACTTCTTCCTTTTCTCTTCTGGTGGCTTTGAAGGTTTTGGTTCTGATGCTGATGGAACATCACCAGTTGGTATAGTCTTGTGCTTGTGTTTCGGTTTCAAGACCAGTGACTTTCAGTGTTTCGAGTTGGTCTTTGTATTTTTGAAGAGGGTAACCTTGTGGTTTTTTTCCCCTGAAGTGACTTTGCACGAGTTGGTTAGAGGTAAAAGAAAGTGCCAATGGTGTGAATTTGCTTAAGGTGGACCTCAGCTTGCCAAGAAGTGACCCACACACTTGATTTCGGGACTTTCCTCTGCGACACATATGGGATGAGACATGCAGCATCCAGTTATGAAACTGCAATGGACTGCTGCTAACTCTGTTAGCATATATATGATTCTTTAAAAACTTTCATTTATGTTATAAAAGAATGATTTTAAAATTGTTTCTTTCAGATATTTTATTTTAACACTTTACATTTGTTCGAACTGTAGTCCTTGTTTTTCATTATCATATTTATGTTTCAGGTACTGTACACTGTGGCCTTCTTGAAATTTCAAACTGAACCCTTTAGTCTACGTGAGTAGATTGTTCTATTTCCACGTGCCCTGACTTTTTGGGATATCTCAGGCATGGCATCTGGAACAAGAACAATCTACCACGTCAGACTAAATAAAGGGTTCAGTTTGAAATTACAAAAAGGCTTGTGCATACAGCGGCTGAAATGTTGTGAATATGATGAAGGATAATGTAAATTGTGTAAATAGATACACTACTTCATTTCAGAAATACAGTTATATTTTATTTTATGTTTTTTTTTTTTTTTTTTTTTCGCATCAGTGGTAAGAATGTCTTGAAAAAACCAGAACTTGAAAAAGTCCTGCAACAAAGGAAAGAAGCCCAGAGAATTAAAGAATGGGATGAACAGAAATCGGTAAACAAAAGAACGAGTCTAGAACTCATGTTGGAAGAGAGGAAAAACCGACTCTCACAGGTCAGTATCAGGAATGACAAACTTTCGGTTTATATTTTTTCCATTTTTTAGAGTTGCCAAATTAACATATTCTGCAGAAATCAAATGCACCACAAAAAGGGGTGAAATAGCAATAAAAGATGCATAGATATATTAAACTTGTTGATACAAATAAACATGATACCATTATATAGGTTACACAACAACCAACCTTTCTTGCAGACTTACATGCCATTTATCAAACTTGTTGATATAAATACATATAAGATATGTCATTTATAATAAAAATTAAAACCAGTTATCTAATCCTCAAAATTATAAAACCAGTTATCTAATCCTCAAAATTATTTCTGAAGGCCCTGAACCCTTACATAAGATTAATGTTGTTTATGCATTTATCTGCATCTGGAGGGGGATGTTAACGATTTTTTAAAATTTTTGTATTTATTATTAAGAACAAAGTTAACAATTTTTGGTCGTCTCTGGCTGACTTTTTCCCAATTTAGTCAATAAAATCTACATTTAATTTTGACTTTTTTAAGGTTCTAGATGCATCTACATTTAATAAGGTCATACAACTATTTTATTTCTACAACATTTTAAAATAACAGATTGACATGTGATCGTCAGCTATGTAGGATTGATTTGTACATCAATAATCTTGTCTATTTTTTATAAGTAGTTTGCTTGCTAGCAATGCTGCCAGTGTTGATTTTTTTTTTTTTTTTTTTTTTTAAAACTTAGATCTGGGTTTATCAATTCCTGTGTTGTTTATTAACTTTGAAATTTGAAAGGGTGTTGAGCAGTGATATACTTTTTGTAGTTAAGCAACTCCTGTCAGCTGTGGCCTCATCATCTGGTGATGAACGAGTTTTCTCATCCTATGGACTGATGCATTCCAAACTGAGATACCATCTTGGTATGGATAAAGCAGCAAAACTAGTCTTTATTTAAATCCATGAATGTAAACACTGTTCATGTTTAAATTGAATTTTAAAATTTGTTAATGGTTAAAATTTTTATCTTATAGTAAAAAAAAAAATCTAGTTGATTTAATGTTTAACACTTTTCTTTGTGAAAACAAAAAAATTGTAAAATTGATTTAAATCAGTTTTCTTTGTTAAACTATTTTGAATCATAATTTAATCAAATGATTTGATTTAAATTGAAAAACCCTAATGGATTTTTTTTTTTTTTTTTTTTTTTTTTTTATGCGTAAGCATTTATCAATCTAACATGTTTCACTTTTATTAAACATTCATTAGAAAATGAGATATAGAGAAAAAGAAATTCTGTTATTTTTACTTTTGTGGTGTTTGATTCTCATTGGTTAATCAGGTTTCACTTGCTTTTGACTTGTTAAACAAATGTTAGTATAATTTATGGCATTTCAAATCCAAGAAATTAACGGATTCCAAGCCTAACTAAAAACAAAACCCTAAATATTGCTTTATGTAATTGTATAATAATTATAGTTTGTCTATATAGCATTCAGATTATAATATGTGTGTGTCTAGTAAAAATTGTTAGTTTTTTTTTTTTTCTTTTTTTCTTAATGTTGGGGACGTTTTTTCTTACATGCATACCACTTGTTTTCGATAAATGTGTTAGATTCTTTAAGGAAGGTTGGTCATGTAATATAATGTTTTTAACATGTGTTTATAGTTGGTAATTCCCCAAAGTACTTTTGATGTAAAGAATTATGCTCTTTTTAATTAGTAAGATTAAAGTTATGGCCAGTTTTCTTCCTTTGTATTACCAGCTAGTTTAAATGGTTGTCTAAATGCAAATCTCTCTTGTGTTCATAGACACTGGCTTTTAGATTTTGAGAAGTCCTAGTATTACAGATAACTAATTTATTTTTCAAGTTCATTATGTATATAGCCATAACCAAGCAGTAGTAAAATAGAACAAGACCATTTTCAAAAATTTAAATGCAATGTCAGTTGTTATCTTCTTGCATCTTAGTGGCTTTGTTGTTGTGTCTTAGTACTTCTCAGTTATTGCTGGACGCATTAGTTACATTCAGACTAAATCCTTAACTTTGTTATTAACATAGGGTTGGATGATTGACACACTATAACTTAAAAAGTTAACTAAGCAATGCTGAACAAGATTTCCTGAGGCATGGACAGTGGAATGAGAGCACCCCCCCCAAAAAAAAAAGATGAAATAAAGGGCTCAGTTCAAAATTCCTTGGAGGCTACCCAGATCTACAAACACCTAATGAAGACTCACCTTTTCACTTAGATCACCTTCACTCTAAGATGGCTTCCCACTTATTTCTGGATTTTTCAATACACATGAGGCTAGTTTAATAATTGGCCAATCTTATAACTTAGCAGTGCCACCTGTGTAGATCTACCTTTTGCAAGGTACCCTGACATTGTCGATATTGATTCCTAGAAGTGGAACTTAACTGAAGCTTGGAATGAAATACCTCTTGACATTATCTGCAAAGCAACTGCTTCCTGGTTACCACACTTACAACTTTGTGTTGAACATTCAGACAAACATTTTGAACATCTATGATGATGATTGTGTACAAATGAAGATAGCTAAAAAAAAAATTTATTTCTGAATTTACTGCTTTTTTTTTTTTTTTTTTTTACTGGGTAACCTGTAATAATAACAAAAATGAGGACAATAAATAACTCGTCATTCCAGAAATTCAAAGTGTTAGGTATGCCTTCTCAAAGATATAGGCAAACTCAAGAATAGTTTTAAATCATGGCTTTTTGAAATCACAAATGAAAATTAAATGCTTAATGTTTGTTTTAAAATATTTAAAAATTTTTTTTTTTTTTTTTTTTTTTTTTAGGAAGAAGACAAAGGTGAAAAATTAAAACATGCCAATGCAGAATTTGAAAGTCGACCAGAATACTTGAAGGTCCATGCCAAAATTCATGCCAAGGTGGCTGCAAATGCTAATAAAATGGAATGATTCCGTTTTTGTCATTAATTTAGAAAAAAAACACAAACTCAGTGGTGGGCTCAGCGAACTGAATAGACAGGCATTCAAGCAGAGTCCTCTCCCCTTGGCACAATAAATAAATAAACACACCTACATACACCTCTATCTGTACAAAGATGGCCAGCAAGTTCTTTGTCCACTCAACCATGGCTATTTTATTCTCAAGGAGGCTTAGACCTGATAAATTTCTTTTTTTTTTGCCTGCTTCTTCAGCCATACACAATATTGTATGATATCAACTTTTCAGTCCAAAACCTCTTTGAGAAAAAAAACAAAAATACAACCAATAAAGTGCGCGGACATTCCAGGATGGAATCCCTTCTCCAAGTTTGCTTGCTGCCTTTGCTAACTTTTCTTCTGCCAGTTATTTGCATCAAGACCTATGAACATTTTTCAATCAAATTTTGATACGCTTTACAAGAAAATTTCTGTCAGGGTCCACAGCAAAGATGGAGGTCAGCAAGGATTAAAAAAAAAAAAAAAATAATGGAGACCAGATTATGTTTATACTGTTTAGCAATGTCAAATAACTTTTCTAAAACAAAATGCTCACTTTTGGCAATTTATTGTTTTTGTTTTTTTTTTTTTTTTTTTTTTTTCTGACAATTTCTAAATTTCTTTTTCAGAAATTCAACACTGTTTGAATAACTGAACCTCTTATTCATATGCTTGCTTTTCTTAACACAAACATACATAATATATATATATAGAGAGAGAGAAAAAAAATATCTATTTTGGATGTAACATTAACAATAGCAAATTAGATCCAAGTGTTTACCAATTGCTACGTATGTTTATAAACAATAAATTGTAACAGTTTTAAAAAGAACCTTCCCCCACTTTTCTTCAAGATAATCTAGATAATTTAAAACCTCCCCACTCCCGTTGTTGATGAGTCATCTTTTGAAAATAATATTTTAATAACAAACCAAGTCAAGAAAACTGGAATCGGGAAATGTCTCAAGAAATAAATGTTGGAATTGGTACCTGGTATTGATCATTTTGTCCAAGATTAAATTTCTAAAATGGTGCAAAAATGTGATATGCATTCCAATTCCTTAAAATTGTAAGTACTATCTTGAGAAAACAAACTCAGGAATCACTTTTTCCTTTTCCACAACAGAAAATGCCACTGTTTGAAATTATTTTTTATTAAATTGTGATTAAAATTAAAAAAAAATAAAGCTAAATATTTGACTTAACAGAAAAATAAAAATTGAACTTTTTAGCTTAAAGAAAAGAAAATAGTGTTTGTTAAATACAAGTTGATTTTTTATTTATTTAAAAAAATGTTTAGTTAATTATTAGATGTATGTAAAAATGGATTGTGAAAAACAGTTGGATATTGAAGTTTTTTGGGTTTTTTTTTTACATATGAAGTTTTGCTACTTTATGTGAGCATTTTCTCAACGTGTGAAAACATTAAGAAAAAGTTGTTACCATGGTAACAACTTTTTCTTAGCGTTTCCAGCTGTGTTTTGAAAATGGTCACATCAAAAGCATAAATAAAATTTCAAAGAAAAAAAAATTTTTTTTTAAAACATCTAATTTGTTTTCATGTATTCTATTATTACATACACTGCCAGATATTTCATAACAATTATTTATATAATAGTATTTTGCGATTGAAAACTCAGGAACTTATTTTCTGTGAAGGAAAAAAAAAAAAAAAAAAAATCTTGTTGCATTTAAGTCATCACGTTGGTACCAGAATCTTTTTTTTCTTTTCTTCTTTTTTTTCCTCTTGATGATAAATTTTTAAATCCACTGTTTACATATCTTCAAGATGAGAAAAGATATTTGACAGGGATGAAAAATTATTTACTTCTAAAAATCAAATAATTTCATAAGGCTGATTAAATTAGGCTATATATATATATATATATATATATTTTAAAGACATTTTATGTTTAACATTCTTTTATAGATACAAGTATTTTAGTAAATGCTCTGTTTTATAATAAACAGTATTAAATAACATTTACCGGCCTAAAACAGAGCATTTACTAAAATACTTGTATCTATAAAAAGGATGTTAAACATAAAAATGTCTTTAAATAATTGTCGGACTTTGTCCATTTCATAATGTGTGTGTGTGTATATATATATAATCTTATTCATTAACAGCTGATAACAAAAATTTGCTTCATACAGTTCTATGCCTCAAGTAAAAAATATAAATTTCTGACCCCTAAAATGAGTTTATTCATTAACGGAGACTTAGTAAAGTTAAATTTCTATGATCTATTAAAAAAAATGTAAAAGAAATTTCTGAGATGAGGTATTATATACACTATTTACATTATTCAGACTATTGTCCTCATCTTTGTTGCCATATTTATCACAATGTTTCGGCCATTGTACGCTCTGGCCTTCTTCTGGTGGTTGGAATGTCGAACTGAACCCTTTATTTCATTCACTGGAGTAGACTGTTCTAGTTCCACTCTCCAAGTTCTCCACTGCCTTAACCAGGTATTGAACTCACACTCTGGGTCCTGTCACTGGATCTAACTCATGCCTTTATCCACTATGCCATGTGTCCTTGAGGACACATGGCAGTGTGCGAGTTCAATACCTGGTTAAGGAGGTGGAAAACTTGGAGAGGGGAATTAACAGGAGATAACTGACATCCATTAGACATGGCACATGGAACTAGAACAGTCTACCCCAGTGAGGGAAATAAAGGGTTCAGTTCGACATTCCAACCACCTGAAGAAGGCCGGAGTATACAAAGGCTAAAATGTGATAAATGTGGCAACAAAGATGAGGATGGTAGTCTGAACAATGTAAATAGTGTAGATTTTGGACACTAGTTAGAAATGTCTCAATTAGAAACTTTCTAGTAAATTAAATTTTTAACCTTTGCCACCATTGGCATTTAAATGATTTTGTTGTTAAACATTTCAGTCAAGCAGTTAGTACACTATATACTAATATATATATATATTTTTTTTTAAAGGAAACAAAAATAGATTAACACAATATCAGTTTCTGGGATGGGGAGTTACCATTATTCACAGACTAAATGTCCTCATCTTTGTTGCTATTATCACGTTTCGGCCATTGACTAAAAAAAAGACCAGAGGACACTCAACAGATAGATTATTTGCATCCTGTTGTCAAATGTCTAGAGTTATCTCATCTTATTCTTTTTTCTTTTTTTTTTTAAATTCTGCTAAACAGTGAAAAAAAAAAAGCAAGTGCAGTAACTGATTTGTATGGGATTATTGCTAGACAGTGAAACAAGAACCTGGTTTCATGGGTTAAATAAACTGTTAAGCTCAAAATTTCCTGAAGGGAGACACTTGAAGCGGTCGAAATAGGAAAAAAGATGAGGATATCAGTAAGATGTGATGACATTGTAAATTAAAATGTATGAGAAGCTTATAAAGGCATTTTGTCCAAAATTATTACAAAGATTAGTTGTATGCAATGACCAGAGGAGTTGTGATTTTTTTTTTTTTTGACACTTGTTACTTTGTTGGCTGAGAACTCGGGGTGGGGCAAAACATTGTTGTAGGTTAAATATTAGGACTTAGAAGCAAAAAAAATCTTTAATCTCAAAACCAGATTATATAAAGATTTTATTCCCGCCTCCCAACAATGACTCAAAAACAAAAAAGAATTAACCTTAAAGCCTGTTGTAAATTATACAAAGCTGTACATTTAGCTTAAAAATGACTAGAGAAAAAAAAAAAATTTTTTAATTGACTCAAATTTTTTTTTTTTAAATCTGCATTGTAAGTCAGAAGATGAGTCTTTTGCCTTTGAACTTAAAAAGAAAAATAACACTCTTATTCGACATAACTCCTCTTAAAAGATTATTCTCTAGACCAGTGATTCTCAGTTGGGATCCACGGTAATATTTTAGTGGTCCATAGAGCAATTTCACTTTGGAGTGTTTGTTACAACAGAGAATTGGAATTTCTACAGTAATCTACATGATATTAAAATGCTAAAAGAAAAACAACTCTAAAACTAGCAGAAATCAAGATCAAGCCATACAAGTGTATATAAATGTTCCATAGAATTTACTTATTAAATACAAGTTTATTTTCATTAAATTAGTTTTACTTCAAAATAAAGCATATATAAATACAATTCCTAAACTTATCTATTATTAAAAAATAAAAAAAAGGGGGTTGAGAATCACAGCTCTAGACCAATGGTTTTTTGTAACTTCAGGGCATACTTGTAGAATAACAAACTCTGGGACGCACTTTAAATTTTAATAAGGAAAAATTGCTCATGAAATTTAAAAATATGAAGAATCTGTGTGTTTTTTTTAAGAGAGGTCGATAATGACTGATTTTAAATCCCTTGAGGAAGGCAAAATATTATGTACTTCTCCATAATGATTAAGTAATTTAGCATCCAGTTTAAAATAACAAAGACACAGAAGGTGCTTGGTGGTTCCAATTCTAAAAAATTTAAAAAAAAAAAAAAAAAAAATGAAGTGCACATTTAAGAAATACTGCTCTAGATAATTTCCAACTTTAATTTTTATCCAGGATCAAATATTGTTTTAAATTCATTATACAACTAAAGATTTCTGGGTAATTTTTAACAAGTCTGTCATACACACCTTCTCTGGGTCTCCCACTAATATAGCCCTGCATCAAAAGAAAAAAAGGGGGGGGGATTTTTCCCCTCCTCTCTAGAGATGAAACATAGATTTGGTGTTTAAAAAGTTAACTTCAGTTTTAATACTTAACTTTTAAATAATTCCAAGATGGAGTTGAATTTAAACTTCAAGGGAGATAACTGGGATAGGTTTCCTACTCAAATCCTTTTTCACAAAAGAAAAAAAATATATAATGGGTATTTTGATAAATATAAAAAAAAAAATAAATAAATAAAAGGAACTACTCAGGAACTGCAAGTTCAAATATATTTTAAATATGTTTTGCAAAAAAAAAAAATTATTTGTTGAACAAAAATTACTCAAAACTGAAATTCATTTGCAAGCAAATTGAGAAAAGCATGTTTATTTTTTTTTTTTTACATGTTAAACAATGAGATTAACAAAAAAATTCTTTATTTCTGCTTGAGTATGTGATGTGTAAATTCAATGTTGCATATCTATCTTGCTTTTATTCTTGTAAACTTTCTTAAAAGGAAGTGCCCACCTCCTCTCTTTTGCTAACAGGGAAAAGAAAAAAAAAACTGTAACAGATCTTCTTTCAATCTATTTATTTTCTCTTCTTTGCCTATGGTGCCTAAGAAACTAAAATTCTTTACTACTGCTACTAAAACAATTCTTTTAACATTTTCACTGCTGCATTATTGCCTGGCTATGCTGGCCCATTTAAAAAAAAAAAAAAAAAAAAATAGGCAGTAATGGCGATTTCTTATGGGCACTGCCATTTTGCCTTTAGTCTGTACTTCAGAGTATCTGACCAAGCTAAACAACACTCCTATGGCCATATCACGTCAAAACATTGGTTCCCATACGATCACTGAAGTTAAACAACGTCAAGTCTAGTCAGTACCTAAATAGGAATACCAGGTGCTGTAAATTTGGATGTGTGGGTGGTGTAATGGATAATGACTCAAAATTGTTAATTGAAGAGCCTAGTTCTAATTCTTGTTGGGCTTCTTGTATTCACTTATGCACAACTACCCTTGTGAATGGTATGACTCCCCCTCTTCTCCCCTCAGATATGGTTTAATTAGTAATCACTAAACTATTGTTATCTCTCCCGCCCCCAAATTCTTACAATCTAAAAATATTTTCTGGTTTTAAATAACCTGCAAAGGGTTGATAAACCATAGAAAATGAATGAATCAATCAATGAAATACTGATTAGATACACAGGCATGTCTTTTAGATTCTGGAATATAAATGTATAAAAACTACAGTGGGCTCAAAAGTAAGGGATTAGTTTATATAATGATTTTAATGTAGAATTTATCCCCCACTTTATATCCACATTATTTCTCATCTATCAAATTCTGATTAGGTATCAATCCACCTCTCCTCTATTCCCCACATATTACAATCTAAAAATATCTTCTGCCTTTAAATAACCTGCAATGGGTTGATAAGCCATTAAAAAAAAAAACCAACACACAATATGATAATAATATACTAGTTTGGAGGCAACATTAAGCACAAGTTTATAATATAAATGCTAAGGACTGACATTTCGTGGCATCTTGAAAAAGTATATATATATGTCAACAGCAGGCAATGTTTGTTTTCATAAAGATGTATAAGTATGTCCACAGCAGCAAAAGCATTAAATCGCAAACAAAAAGAAAGAAAAAAAATACTTGTATTACTGGGAGGGTGGAAAGAAAACTCAGTAAAATTTTTCTTCTGTCTGTCTACTTCTATAAATGTAAATAATCTATGCTCATTAAAGAAAATTATTGCAATTATTATTATTGAATATCCAATTCTAACTAAAGCATGTAGACAAACAAATTTTCTTGTTGGGACACATACCAAATTGTCTCAATTAAACAAATAATCATTTCTTGGGTTGATGACTCTTCAATTCCATTAAACTTTATCACTGTATATGTAACATCATTTTCTGTACAAAAAGTTTATGCTACCACTGATCCCTGAATGTTTGAATTTTATAGTTGTATTGTCATATCCTGCTATGGCAACAGAAAACAACATTGAGTGAAATTAATAATAAGGATATTAAAATAGAGAGGCTTTGAAAAAGAATGCAATGGAAAAGGAAATGATATTAATAATGCAGAGGGCTAAAGGTTAATATAACCTTGTACAAAAATTGGAAAGAACTTCTTATTACCCTATCTCCAAAACAACAAAGACACAATTATTCATTGTTTTTTTCATTTTCACTAGTTTGTAAGTGAATGTGCAGGTGGTGTAATGAATATCAGCACTGAATGAGAAATTGAAGAGCCAAGTTCAAATTCCAGTCTGATGCGTTACATTCAAATGTCCTAGGAACAGGTATGAATCCATCTCTTCTCCCACTTGCTGTGGGTTAAATAGCAAGGTAGACTGGGTCCTATAGCCTTAGTTTACAGGAAAAGAATGGAAACCTACTGTGAGAAAATCTGTCTAGTCAGTTATGAGTTGAATGAGACATAACTGCCTGAACATGTATGGCATTTAATTGACTGAGTTTGTGAGTTAGTCATTTTTGGCTACTCTCCACAAACCAAATAGTGTGTTCACTCCTCACCAGGTATCTCACTGTTATGACCTTGTGTCAAACTTAAGAAATTCAGATAACATGTCAAGTTATAAATGGTTCTCTCGAGACTTTAAAAAAAAAAAAAAAAAGAAGCCTTTCAGCACCTGTATTCTTTCAGCATCATCATCACCAGGGTAAACTTGTCAGTATTCTTCATCTTACTTTTCGACAAAAAAAAAAGCAAAATAACATTACTATTCATTGTTTTTTTTTTTTTTTTTTTTTTTTTTTTTCCAATTGGTTTCATCCCATGCAAGGCAGTCAAGCTACTAAATGAGTTACAGGGTATGGAAGAATTAGGAACAGAATCATTAATAATGAACAGAAAGAGTAATCAGGAAGACTGACATTGCATTTAAATTTTTGAACATTAAAGTTGGCTGGAAAGCATAGAGCCAGAAGGAATTTCCACAAGCGAGAAAAAAACTGTTAGCATAGAACTTACGTTTACATCTAGCCAGCTCAATTATAAATTGATGAGATCTCAGCACCAGTCTATGACTGCTTAAATTCAAAAAGTCTACATACCATAATGAAAAGTTCATTTAATCAATTATTATGGAAGTAATTTATAGAAGAGGCCACCTCATGTTAGTGGGTAGCTAAGCTGCCAGATCAGGACCAATAATATTGCTGATTCTTTGGATCTTATCAAGGAGCTCTAGGTAAATAGCAGGGGCACTGGGCCATATGTAGAAAGCAATATTCTAAGCATGGACGATTGGTAAACTTATAGATATGTAAGATAGATTCCGGAGAGAAAAATACATGCAAAAAAATTTGTCCCATATAATGCACTTCCTTATTTTTAATTACAATATTAGGAGCGTTAAAATAGATTTCCTAAATTTCATGATTTAAAAAAAATCATTGAGTAGTGGCTTACCAGATTCACTAATTTTTAAAAATGTGACTAAATTCTGAATTTTACAACTTAAAAATTTTACATTTAAAATACGTTCGCCTAACTTGGCTTACTTAGAAAAACAAAGTCGATTCAAAATTTAGTAGTGCTGATCTTACTCAGTCCTCACTTTTCAGACTTGATAGTGTTCAAAAGTGTCTCAGAGTCGTTGTTGGCGAAGAATTATTTTCCACCCTCGAACATCTCTCTCTCTCACAGGTGAGATATGGCGAGGTTCTCACTGCTCTATTGCTACTAACATGGAAATTGCTCGGGTGAACTGCATTTCCTGGTTCCACCAGGTCTAACCTTTATGGCGAGGATCCAGCATGCCATTTACATCGTAGCAACCCCCCCACACACACACATTCCCTCTGTGTTCCATTTGCAAGAAGTATATTCCACTCAAACTTCTTCCTGTGAACTACTCCCCTATGGAACAGACCCCCAAGAGGATGTTTCCCCAATCACTACAACCTTAACCTGTTCAAGTCTAAAATTAACTTTTATCTTCTCTTCCTATCCATATAAATTACCCCCAACGTAAACCTCTACTTTGAGTGTACTCTGAAATGAGCAACCTGCCATGGTTTTATATAAGTTTAATCTATATATAAAATTCTGTGACTTACGTTAGTCTGTCCATCACATCCTCTAAAATAGCCATACCTTGACCAACTGAAACCAAATTTTGGGGAGAAGTGCAAACAGGTAAGGGGATGCAAATTATTGTTGGTTTTATTTGGGTGCATGGCTTAGTATAATAAATTTTAATTAATTTTTTGGAAAAATTAAAAGTTTTATTATTTAACATACAAAATACTCCCACTATTTTAAAAACAATTTAATTATTAAAATAACAAATACTTATGCAGAAAAACAATATTGCATTTTTATATATATAAGAATCCTATTTCCAGTTCGCACTGTGCTTATAAGATCTATAAACAAATCACAAGGCCAAACGCTTCAAAAAGTTGGAATTTGGCTTCAGAAAGAAATATTTATGCATGGAAAGTTGCATGTTGCATGCTCAAGAGTAAGAAATCTTAAGTATTTCTTTGCTGTTGCAAAAAAAAAATTCTAGTTTATAAATAAAGCCCCAATCATTGTGATGGAAGTCAAACTTGCTGGCCTTATTCAGCTCGTGATCACACCAGATTTTAAGTTCTCTTCCAGAAACTAATTAAGGCCCACTCAGTATAATTGCAGTATAAATCACAGATTCATTCTGTGGGTGTTGAAGAAACAAATGTGCCTGTAATAGGGATTACCTAGCAGACAGCCATGCTCAGAAATGAGCAGCTAAACAAGTCTTGGCGAAAAAACATTACGAACTTCATTCAATTTAATTCATCAGAATCGTGTTATAATTCACTAAACCCCCCCCACCCAACCAATTAGTTAATAAGTTATTTATGTCATGTGTTACACCCTGCCATTGCCTCAGATAAATAATAGATCATTCTGTTTTGATTGCAAGGAAAGACAGAAGAAAAAAATAGCTCTGAGATGCTGTCTGGTTTTAGTGAAAAGAGAAAAAAATAGTATTCATAATAATAAGAGAAGATAACACTCTCCTGCATTTAATGTCTGCTTCTGTGAAATGGAAAACTTAATTTTAATCTTTTCATTTGTATCCTCTTACTTCTTCAAATAATGACCTGCATTTATACATATTATTATTGCCATATTTTTTTTAAGCTCAAATATTTAGTAATGTAATCAAAGAATTTCCACAAGTACTTTATCATCGTAGAATTTGCAAGGAGCATATTCAATCATTAACTTAAGAATTAAGATTCATTCTATTTCTATGGATGTGAGCAACCATGGCGCTCCACAGTTTCCTCTCCTTTGTAGCTCTTAATAAATTTTATCTTTTTGTTATCTCTCTTAAACCTTGTTCCACCATCCATTTACTTGAGCTCCTCCTCCTTTTTCTATATACCATGTCCCTCCAGGACTTTGGCGATCATGGCTCTCCACAATTTCCTCTCCTTTGTAGCTCTTAATAAATTTTGTCTTTTTGTTATCTCTCTTAAACCTTGTTCCACCATCCATTTACTCAAGCTCATTCTTCTTGTTGTATGTGTTGTGTCCCTTCAGGACGTTAATGATCATGGCTCTCCACAATTTCCTGTCCTTTATAGCTCTGAATAAATTTTATCTTTTTGCTATCTCTCCTAAACCTTGTTCCGCCATCCATTTACTCAAGCTCATTCTTCTTCTTCTATGTGCTGTGAAACTTCAGGACATTGGTGATCATGGCTCTCCACAATTTCCTCTCCTTTGTAGCTCTTAATAAATTTTGTCTTTTTGTTATCTCTCCTAAACCTTGTTCCGCCATCCATTTACTCAAACTCATTCTTCTTCTTCTATGTGCTGTGAAACTTCAGGACATTGGTGATCATGGCTCTCCACAATTTCCTCTCCTTTGTAGCTCTTAATAAATTTTGTCTTTTTGTTATCTCTCCTAAACCTTGTTCCGCCATCCATTTACTCAAACTCATTCTTCTACTTCTATGTGCCATGTCTCTTCAAGACATTGGCGATCATGGCTCTCCACAATTTCTTGTCCCTTGTAGCTCTTAATAAACTCTGTCTTTCTGTTACTTCTCCTAAGCCCTGTTTCGCCATTCGTCTACTCAAGTTCATTAACCTTTACCTCACCGTAGACATGTATACACGTTTTAACAAAAGTGTCTTTTTCAGACTCAGACGAATAAACATGTCCAAAACACAATTTTCAAAATCCAACTCCAGACATGTTTATATGTTGATCTTGATTCATTTTATGCTCTTCTGAGCTTGAAACAAGTCTAATTTTCAACTCGTATGTCTGGTAGAGCTGTTAGCCACCGCTCGGGTATTTCAAGGTGCTTCAGTTTCTTAGTTACTATATTAAAAATAAAATAATTGGCAGGAAAGGGGTTAAGTATGCTTAGAAAATTCAAATAGAAAAGCCATGAAATGTAAACATTGGCAAAAATAATTACTAAGCTAGTTTCCTAGATCCTTGATGATATCATGACGTTGCTCCTCACTCAGTGACACTGGACAAAGCAAAGCTTAGCAAGTGTGTGCATGTATATATATATATATATATATATATATATATATATATATATATATATATATACACACACACAAAGGTTGTCACGCATGAAATGACACACTTTATAGGAAAGAAATAAAACACTTCTGAAATGTTAAATAATTAATTTAATTGAAATAATCACCATGTTGATGAATCTCCAGTATACCTCTAAATTCCTGATCCCATCTTTAAAACAAATTCTCACCCTTTGATGTGATAAACCGTTCAAATGCTTCGACTACTTCTTCCTTATTGGAGAATGTTTTATTGCATATGAAAATCTCAAAATGCTTAAATAAGTGATAATCAGTAGGAGAGATATCAGGTGAATATGGAAGATGAGATAAAATTTCATAATTCAGGCTATGCAGATTTTGGACACTTGATTGAAAAGTTGTTCATCAAAGTTGGGCCATTTCTGCTAACTTAGGATGTTTGTTTTCAAATTTTTGTGCATGCATTCAATTTCTTCACAATATGAGGTTTTTGCTATTGTTTTTCCATGAAACAAAAATGAATAACCACCATTTGAAAGACCACCATACAGTAACCATTAACATTTTAGAGTAGAAGTTTTGGGTATTTCTTTGGTGCATTTGCATTTAACCACTGGTCTACACTCTTACTGTTATCAAAGAGTATCCATTTCTCATCGCATGTAATGATTTGATGCAAAAATGGTTCTTTTTTCCTCAGTTTGTATTCATTCAGTAACTTGATATTGTTTCATTGTAATCATTTTCATTGGGCTTATGAGTAACAATATATTAAAAGAAATATTATCTGGAAAGAAAGAGAGTCAGAAAAAGAGACAGTATTTTTTTTTTATATACTAATGAGATTACTTCATTAATCCAACTCAAAAATGCGTCATTTCATGTGTGACAACCTTATATATTTTCTAATTCTGAAACTGCCTTACATTTAGAATCAATTTATAAATCATATTGCAATCAATAACTTATATATATTTATATATCAAGAACAATACTAGGGAAAAATATATATTGAAGTGGAAAAAGTTTTCTTGTAATGACTGTCATACATTTTTCCCCATAGATTATATTTTCTACATTATTATTTTATATGTGCGGTACGTATGATAGCAAAAGTGTGAAACCCAGGGTCAGAAACTCGTATCTATACAACTGAAAATAAATATATATACATGTATATATATATGGTCACTTGGCTGAGTGGTTAGAATGTTTGCTTTCTAACCATGAGACCTAGGTTCAAATCTCACCATGGTCGATTTGTCAGGAAGGTAACTTCCTGATGTTATCGGACTGGAATGAGTTCGATCCCAGCGTGCGGCATCTTTAGAAAGTGCCCGAAAACCAAACCACAGATTGATCCAAGCCTTGTTAGTGAAATTGGGTAGACAGAACACTTGGGGGCTGTCGCTAGCTGTGCTAGCACAAAGCCACAAGTCATCGTGGCCGAGGGCTTGAGTGTGCTGGCCTTGTTTAAATTGTTGTTCACGCTAGGTAACACACACTCTCCCAGAAACTGTAACTAAGGTCTGCTCAGCATAGTTACAGTATAAACCACAGGTCAGCTCTGAGGTTGTTGAACAAACACAAATGTGTCTGAGCAAGCATCTGCAATAGGGATTGGCTAACCACCCTAGTAGACAGGTAACCTCGAATACGAGTGGACAGCTATTATATATATATATATATATATATATATATATATAGAGAGAGAGAGAAAGAGTGTGTGGAGGTAGGATGTTAATCTGGAGTCATGTATAAAAACAATTAAAAAAATGTAATAAAATATAATTATTTACTCTGTCTCCATTCGGACTATTTTCCTTACCATGTTTCGGCTGTTGTGCCCTCTGGCCTTCTTCAGGTGTCTATCTATTTGGGTAACCTATGGGAAACTCTGAACTGAACCCTCTATTTAACCTATGGTATTAGACTGTTCTTGTTCCATTGCCCATGTCTTGGGATATCTTGTCTAGTTCTTATTTTTTAGTACTGCTCAGTTATTGCTTACCCTGTAGGTTATCTGGATTGATATATTCTCTGAATATAAAAAACAAGATATCCCTAAACATGGACAGGGTAATGTGAACAGTCTATCCACATAAGTTAGATAAAGGGTTCAGTTCAGAATTCCCTTTAAGTTACCCGGATTGATAAGTACAACAGCTGAAACATTATGCAAACAATAACAAAGATGAGGACAATAGTTTGAGTGGAAATAATGATAACTCCTCATCACAGAAATTCAGACAGATGCTAAAATATAAATTTGAACTATTAAATATTGTTAGCTTGAAGCTTTGACTACAATTGAAATAAGGTTTGCTAGATTGGACCACTTACGGATGTTGCAGAATACATAGGCTGGCCCTAAATGGCAAACTACCAGTCAGAACTGAGTAGGAGTGGTTTGAAGCTGTTGACATGGAATTCATGGAATGTGTTTAAGTTTTGAGTATAAGACCAAAACCATAAAGACAGATGGCTGCAAGAATTAGAAGGGTCAAGATATCTTGCCAGTTTCTTTAGGGAGATAAGCCATATGGCGATGAAATGTTTCTCTATCTCCCTCTCCTTTCCTCTCACAAATGATTCTATGATTACCAACATAGCAATATTTAATTAAGACGGGGATTAGTTCTGCATTACAATCAAGTTAAAAATTGATCCCCCACTTTTTGCTATACAAAATTCAATACATTTCTCTACCTTAGACAACATACTTGAAAGCAAGTGTTCCAAATCGATCAACTTTAAAAACAATCTGGACTACTTTGACACTTAATAAGAACAAAGTCAATTGAAATATTTCAAGTATAAATTTCAGTATTTGTAGCCTGACCTAGCTATATTTGATTAAGTGGGGGGATCAGTTCTGCACTATAATCAAGTTATAAACAAATCCCCCACTCTTTGCCATGCTAGATTCCATGTGACTTGAGATTCTACTTGAGACAAAATATTTAGAAGGGTTTCAGCTTGGATTTCCTTGACCCCCTGATGAGAATAAAATCATTTTCAAAATTTAGTTGCAAGCATAGTCCAATTCGTTCCTTGTTGTCCAATCTATCAATGTTTTATTATTTGATTAAGAAACAAGTGGATATCAAGTGAGTGGTTAATTTTGCTTTACAACCAAGTTATAAACGGATCCCCACTTTTTCCCATAGAAGATATCTACAAAAGTACTTTGAAATTGGTTTGGCTTGTTTACAAAGTCAACTACCTTGGCCCCTAATGAAGATAAAGTCATTTTGAACTTTAGTAGTGCTTAGCTTTCAAATATAATCCAATTCGCTTCTTGTAATCCAATCTGGTTACCCTTGACTTTAAAATAAAAAAAATAAAATGATTTATCTAGATATGAATGAATTCAATGAAACTAATTTTTTTTTTAATTTTAAAATTTTTTTAAAGCTGTTTTGGAGAGTCTAATAAAAAATTTTAAAAGAATTATTTTTGGCTAATTCCAATTTCTTACTGGGTAAGCAGGGTTAAATATGTAGGCTTACCATAATTTCTGAACCTCAAGCCTGGGAAGATTTCAATTTTTGTTATAGGTTTAGCTTTCTTATATTATAAAATGTTTTCATGACTCCCCCCTCCCCACACACACACTCCTTAGGCTGTAGGGCTGACACACAAAAGTAAAAACAAATGTTGATAGCTGGATGAATCCTTCAAAAGCCTATATATTTAAAATATTTCTGTTCTTCAAAAAACATTCACCAATCACCTTCAGTTTACATTTTTTTAAAAAGTGGTAAAGTTTAACAAATGTACCTGCAAAAAATTACATGTCAAAAGGACAATTTTCTCTTGAAACTGATTTTACTGTTTACTCCCTCTGGAACTTTTACTGTTTTAAGAAATCTGTTTGAAATCTATAATTTTAAACAAATTTTAAGCCACTTTTAACGAGTTTAATAAAACCCAAATATGGATGTATGTCTTTATCTCTGAGATGAGGTATTAGGGTTACTTGTATTATTTACATTATTCGGACTGTTACCCTCATCTTCACTGACATATTCATGACACTTTGGCCGCTGTACACGCCAGCCTTTATATCTATTCACAACTTCGGCCATTGTACACTCCAGCCTTCTTCAGGTGATTAGAATTTTGACCCGAACCCTTTATTTTATCCAATGTGGTAGATTGTTCTACTTCCACATGCCATGCCTCTTCTGGATGTTTCGGTTATTTCCCTTTAACACAACTCTCTAAGTTTTGGTTCACCACTGCTGTCTTCTGGTATTGAACTCTGGGCCATGTGTCCTCAAGTGGATAAAGGTGTTGGTTAGATCCAGTGACTAGTCCCAAATAGTTGTGAGTTCAGTACCAGGGCACAGCAATAGTGAACCAAAAGTTGGAGTGTTGAGTTAAAGGGAAATAACTGAGACATCCAGAAGAGGCATGGCACGTGGAATTAGAACAATCTACCTCGGTGGATGAAATAAAGGGTTCAGCTCAAAATTCCAATCACCTGAAGAAAGCTGAAGCGTACAATGGCCGAAACATGGATTTATGTTTCCTTTTATCTCAAGAATTGACAACAAAAATTTAGATTTACATGAATAATTTTACATTTACAAGATTATAAAAATATGTGAATCAGCTACAATGCAATATTTATTAAAGATTAAATAATTAAAATTATTTAAAAAATTACCAAGCGAGTTTAACAGGATCAAGAAACAGACTGTACTTTTAACACACCGTTTTTTATGGGTACATTTGTTAAAGCTTGCCAAAAACGTATTATTATTTTTCATTATTTAAAATCAAGATTAGACAAGTCTTTCCTACCCTCTCCCCACTTGTTCACGATAGTCAATTTTACCTAAATATTTTTAAAAGTTTTTAGTTCATTCCTACTTGTTTGTTAGTAGAATGTGAAGTTGAGACTTTGTGCCTGCTTGGTGATGTTCATTATAAATTAACCTGAATAAAAAAAAAAGAAGCTAAACCCATTTATTCGAGCGATCAGTCTCGCACTTATCACCCTGTTAAAAAAATGTACTTAATTTTTTTTTTTTTTTTGGTCTGGGTTGAATCCTTGATCTTGTCTGCCTCTTCCATTACCCAAACTGAGTCTTTTTCTTTTCCTCTCTCACTCTCTCTCCCTCCCTCCCTCCCTCCCAATTGCCTCTAATGGCGGTGGAGAAACAAATAAGGAAAATGGGAAAACCTTAAATGAGTGAGTGGCCAAGAAAACAAAAGTCAGGGACATTTCTTATAAGTGAAATTGAGGCAGGGAACAGATGATGTCAATGTAGTTTGGTCCAAATTACGGCAATACTTAGTTCAACTGCTCAGCTTCTTTATACCACATCTGTCAGAATTGGAAAATATTGATGTTTTACCAATTTTCTTTTAAGGGGCAGGGCTACTTTTCATAATATAAATAGTGCCAAATCAATCCTTGACTTAAAGAGTTATCTGTACTTTATTTTTATTTACAACTGTCAAGCTTAAAACTATGCTTCTTTTTTTTTTCTTTTTCTTTTTTTTTTTAATCATTTCACCCCATGCCAGACAATAAAGCCAACAAGACACAATGGGTTACTGAGTGTGAAAGAATAAGAAACATTATTAAAGAGAGAGAACAATAAAAGAGTGATCAGGAAGACTATAGATAACAATTGGTATTGCATTTAAATTTTTGAAGATCAAAATTGGGTAGAAAGCAAGAAGCCAGAAGAGAGTTCCACAAGCAAGAAAAGAAAATGTTATCATAAAACTTACGGTTACATCTAGCCATTTCATTTGTGCATTGAGTGCTTGCTGTCAATCTAGTACTGCGCTTAAATTCATAAAGTTTAGGTACTATACAGGAAAGTGATATTTATTTTGAGTAATAGAAAAATGTGGCACAAGGCCAATAGGCGAAAAATGGTCTTCAATCTGTCTTGTCTTAAACTTAGCTAGCCACAATTACTGACCTAAACATATCACAGTATTCCTAACACCAAAACAACACATTCTTACATACCATTTTTACTACAGTCACCATAATACCTCATAGTCTCTATGAAGTCCTAACTAGTTCCCATATGTACAATTTATCTGTTTGATAAAAATAACAACATTTAAAGATGGATATTTACAAAGAATACAATTTATATACAAGAAATTAAACAAAATAATATTAGTAATAAAATCCTTAATTGTGGCAGAAAAATCAGTTACATGGACAAAATTAATGCAGAACTAGATAATTAATAACTATCAATCGACCAAACATTCTGTTGTGACCAAGTAATTGGTTAAGAAATAACAAAACAAGACGTTACCGATAAATAAGGTATTGAACAGTAAATATAACAGAAGAGTGTTACATGACTTGGAAGTGTGTATCGGTTGACCAGCGTTCAGTTTAGATCACTGTTCCCCCGAGGCTTACTTTTCCTACTAACTTTATAGTAAGTGGAAGAGTCCATAATAGACTCATTATAGGGAAGACACTACAACACATTCACTCTACCATAGTGGAAAGTTCATCAGAAAGTATTTATAGAAAAGTCACAGGAATATTGCTAAGTGATTGAGAAAAAGAACAACATCAGTCATATGCCATGATCAATGGTTTCAAACTTGACATTTATAAATAAGAACAAAGTGGAAGATAACTCTTTAAGAAGGCAGAAATTGATTTGAAACAATATTATATACACCCCCCCTAGAATTAGAGAAAAAAAATAGTGGAGGAGAGAAAGGCAAATAGAGAGAGAAAAAGGGGAGCATGATAAAGGGAGAAGGGGAAGAGAGAGAGAGGAGAGGTGGAAAGAGGGGAAGAGAGAGAGGAGGAGAAAGAAAGGTAAAGGGAGAATTAAACATCAGTTGTATGTTGAAGTCTATGACTTGAACAGTTTCAAACTTGACATTTGTAAATAGAAACAAAGTATAGATAACTCTTTTAAATGTCAGGAAACAATTTGACACTGTTTATATGATTAACAACACCACTCATCCTCCTAAAAGGTTAAAAAAAATAATAAACATCTTTTTTAATTTGGACACGTGTCATGAATAAAGGAAAGTCTAATGAATGCTAATCTACAAAAATATCCCCCACCCACAATTTTTTCCATTTTTTATAAGGGGACCAGTTAATTTAAGTAGTGCCCAACTTACTGCCATTTTTCTTTATTTTGATTCATTATTGAAGGCAATTGCTGCATCTCTAAAAAGATATTCAACTTTTCATTTGCCTTGTTTGTATCTGCTTGGGTTCAAGCCTGAGAGCAAATACCTATGCTGTGGAGTATCATTTTTCGCTCCAAGGCAAACTATGGCCAGTCTTTTTGTATACTTGTAAAATCTTTAATATTCAAAGAATATATCCAACAGTTCCTACCCTTCCCAACTTTATCTTGAAATAAACTTGCTTCTAACTGAGAAGTACTTTTCCAAATTTTTTTAAAAAGATTTTATATTAATTAAAATTCTGAGGAACCTTAAGAAAAAATAAATCTTAATATATATTTGTTAATAAGCTTGACAAAATATTTAATTTCTTGCCTGCGAAGCAGACAGCTTCATAATTATTTTATTTTTTTATTAGAAGGGCACCTTGACATGGTGTAATGGTTAACAAGTTTGTCTTGCTAGATCAACTGAATAGTGAGTTTGATCCTCACTGGGTGCCCAATACTTTCAGCCTTGTGTCACATCTAAGCTATGCTTAAAAAAATAACCTTGATAATTTTGTTGGAATTTTAAATCTCACAATACAGTTTAAAGGCATGAACCTCAAAAAACCTACCTAGTCAATGAAAGAAAAAATTCCTTAAAACTTGGCTAAAGCCATCAGTCAATAAAATTAGCGAAAGATTATTAAAAAAAAATTATTAAAAAAAAAAAATTCATAGTGGTCGTTTTGGGAGTACAAAGTCAATTAGAGAGTAAAAAAAAAAAGCAGTTCAACATATGTACCTACAAAAATGGTGTATCAAAGATGGCTTTTCTTTTGACATTGCTATTGCTGTATACTCCCTTGACACCCTTGACAATGTTTATGGCTTTAAAAAGCAATGATTAGATTTTTAATAAAACTCGAATATATGAAAGTGGATTTATACATTTTCTTTGTTCTTGAGAATTGAAAACAAAAATGTTAAATACTATTTATTTATTAGATTGTGTATTTACAAGTATAATTTTATATTCGCAACTTTCTAAAAAACTAATACAACTAATGCAATATTTATCCTTTACCAATTCATAAAGAAATAAATATGAAAACATTCACTATTTCATAAAGTTTGAATCAATTGGCAATTATCCAATATTTTGCCAACCATTCCAATAAATATTAAAATATCTGAACTATCTTTAAGGATACCATTATTGACCATTTTATCAAACTATATCAGAGCAATTTCCGTTGGCTAAAATTTTAGGCACAAGACAGAAAGAAAAGAACAAATAATATAAGTGACAGATGGCCATAAATAGGCACTGTTGATTATTTACAGCATGTGGCAGTAATTGTAAGTAAAATGATGCACTAAAATAAGTAACCAAGTAATCGTTTTAAGTGCTCTGAAAATCGGTGCCTTATTAAAATTTCTAAACATAGCATTTAAAATAAACATTGCTGAGGGAGTATATAGTAAGAGAAAAAGCATTCTTTTGACACACCATTTGTTTGCAAGTGTGTAGGTTAAACTTTGCCAATGAGTCAGCAAATACCAACTAATATTTGGCAATTCAATAACTTGTATATGTGCATCAATACATCCGGGTCTGCGATAAGTGAACATCTGTGTGATGTCTACTATTCTAAACATGTTCTCAATTTTGATTTGAGCATGTTTGAACTTTCACTTTAAAGTAGTAGAAACTATGCATAAAGTTTTTACAGCCCTCCCTCTCTAAACAGAAAGAGTGGCTTTTAGGTCTCTAATTTGCTTGTGATCTTAACTAGGTTATATTATACTAATCCAGAAATGAAAGAGGATTATTTAATGTTAAAATCATTTAAGACTGCAAAATTTTTCTCCAGTGAAAATAAAATATAAATATAAATATAAAATGATTAAAATATAAATATTAAAATAAATTAAAAAAAAGTTACTATGAGTTAATGCAGAAGAATTTTTAAATATTTAATTTTTACTCATGTTTGTTGAGATATAGGACATATATTTAAATTGGTTCATTTCTTGCCATTTTTTTTTTTTTTTTTTTACTCTATTTTAAATATTCCGAAAATAAAGCCAAACTATTAAGCAACATTATTATTTGAATGAAGACTCCAGTGATGAATTTATGGAGGAAAAAGCTATTAATTATTGTAAATAAACAATCAAACTAGCAGGTGTAATTTTAAAAGAATATGTCATTTAAAAGAAAAAAAACAAATAAAAACTATTTCAATATAAAAGTTATCTCCCTTTATTTTTTAACTTGATTTTTCAATGAAGTGAACCATTTGACGAAGTGAAAATTTGATTCAATATTTTCACAGTGACAATTGCCTCGCTTTAATAACTTTATTTATTTAAACAAGGGTATGTTAAAGTAAACATTTTTTTTTTGTTTGGTGGAGATAACAATAGTTGGCTGGTGTTTTTGATTTTGTACCAGCTCCACTTTATACCACAAAAATGAGAACATGATGTTACTTGCAATTTTAAAATCCCTTTAACTGAAATATTGTCTAGATAAAAAAATAAAAAAAAAAAACCTCAACAAAAAAAAGCCTAATAACTAAAACATGGAAGTAGATTATTAATTGTGTGTTAGTCACATTGGGTGTTTTGTTATCCCAATATTTTTAAAGTACTCACAATTTTCACTTGGCAACTTGTTTCTTTTGCTCCCTCCCACAACTTGCCTACTCAATGTAGTGCAATTAGTTGTTGTGGGAAGCAAGATCCCATTTCTAGAAATCAGAGGTGACTAATGTAGAGTTAATGTGTTAAGAAATTCCAAACTCATTGATTTTTAATTTCATTGCACCTGAAAAATATGAATCAAGTAAATGTTTTTTTTATAACACAAATTAAGAGTTATCTCCCTTTGAACTCATCTGAAACGTTATTTTTAAGGGGAATCTTAACTATATAAAATCCTGTTGCTTGTTTTATAAGTGGTATCAAGTACAATGAGTCTATTTTTTTCTTTAATGTCAGTGCAAAAATTTTTCTTTATGAAGATGCTTCAAGCGATGAATATTTTAACTCTAGAAGGAAATTGTATTTTCATAACCAACTTAATATTCAGTTTTAGAAAAATGTGTAGAAAGATTTTATTTAAATTGCAATAATACCACAGAAAAAAAGAAAAAAAAGAACATTTTAATTTGCTATGAACTTCTTGGAAATTGTTTAAAAAAAAAAAAAAAAAAAAAAGTAACCAGTGAATTTTATCAAATACACCCCCATGATATTAGCATTATTATTATTATTATTATTAACGTTTAAATACAATCAATCATGTTAAACTGTTTTTTTTATTAATATTTTTCAAAAACAAAGCCATGAAAACATTTTATAGAACTCTGCAAAAAAATTCATAAAAATCTGTTTCTATGAAAAGAAAATCAGTTTTGAATGAACATTTATTATATTTGATAGTATACAAGAACCCTCTTTTTTAAAAAAAAAAATTAAAAAAACCCCAATGAACTCTCAAAAGAATATCTCTTTCACCTTAAGGTCTTCTATGAGCTGTTGAGGAATCTGGTCAGTTAATGTTTAATATTATCATGTCAATTACCAGAATTTGCACCTAGTTTAATTCCATAATACTGTAATATTAAATGTAAAATGAGGTGGGGGTCTTTTATGCTGTCAAATGTGGTATGTGTGAGCGTTTATCTAATTCAGTTTGTGCTTACAATTATCTTTGCAGTTTGATTGGGTGAAATGGAAGAATCTTGTCCGTTTGTCTGCAATTGTTTTCCATTGCCGAGCTTCTTTGTAGAGTTTTGTCATTCAAAAGATTTTTTTTTAGCTGTTGTTGTTGAAATGGTTTTGATCAAATTTTTTTAAAAGAAAAAGAAATGTGTGTTTTTTTTCTGGAAGCAAGACAACTTCTTCACTTTGCAAAGTCCAAACAAATTCACTTTTCATTGTTTTTTTTCTGACACTATTTCATTTGGATTTTTTTTTTTTAAACCAGGGAACATTTTTTTTCATTCTATAAATTTTCTTCTTCACTCTCCTTTTTCATTTATGTTTCTTTCTTTCTTTATTTCTTCTTTGTTTTACTTTCCTTCATTTGTTTTTTTTTCATTCAATAACTTTTTTTTTTCTTTAGTTTCTTTGATTTTTCTTCTTTTTCATTTTTTGATACTTTTTACTTTTCTTTCATTTCTTTCTTCAGGAATCTGCCAGTTTTTCTTAATTCCTTTTTCAAACAAATTTGCATATTACCCTAAAAGAAACCAAATTATTTCCATTTTTATATTCAAACCATCTTTGTTATAATATTTTGGCCAGTCTACTCTCCAACCATCAATGCATTTGCTAACTTTTAGAAAAAGTCAGAGGGAACCACTATTTTTCATCTGTGGAAGCATGTTTTCATTCTTCTGTCATATTCAATGTTATTTCTGGCAAAGTTCAGAGGTTACAGTTGTAAAATTTTTATTTTTTTTAACAAATAAAGGGTTTCTTTGATTTTTGTAAGACAATTACCAAATCAAACAGAGGAAAGTCGGACAGCAAATTGTTGTTAATAACATTTTGGCCAAAGACAAACTTGTTCAAATCAATATCCATTTTCCTTCACCCATTTTGATTCAAAAACAAACAAAACAATATCTCAGTTCTTCATTCCATATCAACTAAAAACCACCATCACACCATTTGCTGCCTCTTTTAAAACTCAGCTCATTTGGTAAATCCAATTCCTTTTCACAAAGAAGATGAACATCTTTTGTGTCTTCTTCCCTTGGATTTGATTTCAAGGAACAATAATTTTATTTTTCTCTTCATTATAGCAGTGAGTAATGACAAACAGACATCTTCTTTGCTTATATATATTTAACATTTGGAAATTTCAGCAGACTGTTGTCGTGGTTTGGAGACAATATTTCTTTCAAATAAATTTGTTATGCTAGAGTTGTATATTTATTTAATGTTTATCCAGAAGGTTTGATAAATTTCAAATTGTATTAAAAAAAAAAATCATGAACTTACAAAATCTGAGAAGTTGCATTGATACGTCATCTTATAACAAAACTTGCTGTTGGTTTTATATTTAAAAAAAAAAATTTGACAAATTTAAATTTACAAATTTAATTAAATTAATTTGAATTTAAATTTATTTAAAAAAAATTTTTTTTTCTAAGTATGACTTGAACCTTTTTACTTCATATTAACTGTAATAATTGACTTATGAGGATGATATGCAGATCTGGAATAATTGTGTAAATGGACATGTGTACTAACAACCACATATATAGTTATTTAAATCCAAACTTCAGACCCATAATGTGGTCTATAAATTTCACTGCCCACCCCACAAGACTGAGATTCTTGTACTAAATGACATAGGATATTTTTCTTTTAAGCACTTCACCCCAAGCAAGGTGATAAAGCCACTAAGATGCAAGGTACTACTGCATGTGGAAGAGAATGAAGAAGGAACCGGAAGACCAATCCTAAATAAGAAAGAAGGGATAAACCTCTAATCCTGTTCAAAAGACGGGAGGGGTGTGAACCAGGATATACGTCAGTGCTCTTAAGTTGAAGATTGACAAACCACTTAATCAAACTGAGTACCATAAAAAAAGCAATTAAAAAAACACACCTGCTCGCATTAGAAAACAATCCTTGTAGATAACACTATCATTTTAAGAAAATCTAATTGTACAATAATTGAAGATATTTATATAAAACAATTTATTTGATAATGGGAGTAACATATTAGCTGTCTTTTAAAGACACCCCTCCATTACATTCACTTGCGTGCTAATACCCTTGGAAAAGGTATTAATCCTCTTCTTCTCCCTCCAGCTATGGATAAATAGCAGGACAGACTGGGTTCTATAGCCTTGGATGGCAACTGGTCTACGAGAAGGACAACTCTGAATTCAAAACATGCAGAGGGTCATTTGGTGACCTTGTGGCATGTAGTGCACCAGGTCTCTGTATTTGGCCCTTTTAGATGGTTCTGCACAAAGCCTTCACCATTATAACCAAATCATATGTGCTGGTGCCCGGCTGTCAATTTCTAGGAATTGAGCTCCTTGACTCTTGTACGTTGAATAATATATATATATATATATAAGTAAATATTGAAGTCAACATTTAGAGGTGACAGGCTGTTTCATGCTAGATGCAATCGTCAGGCCATGATTGCGTCTAGCATGAAACAGCCTGTCGATTGCGTCTAGAATGAAACAGCCTGTCGCCTCTAAGTGTTGACTTCAATGTTCACTTTTATATTTGCACATGCTCTATCTCTGATAGTGAGCACTTTATCCCATAAATATAGCACACATTAAGACTATATTTCTTTATATATATATATATGACAATACAACAGTCCACTGACATGACAACCCAACTGTAAAATGTGATTTAAAATTATTCTCTCTACACCAAACATCCAGCAACCGACCATCAATAAAGTTTCCTCTTAATCTCAGAATGTTAAAATACCTTTGACATCTGAGGTCATTTTAGTCACATGACATCCATTTCACTCTCAAGTCAAATTTGTTAGTAGCATGACACAACGAATATCAATGTCTGGATTTCAGAAAAAAAAACAAAAACAAAATATCTTTTCCATTTCCATTTTTGGTTTTTATTTTACAAAAACCACTCAGTGGTTGTTGCTTTATAAGAGTCTCCGCCAACAATCCATACCATTTAGTCAATGGTTAACCATTTAAAATCAGCGTGTATGACAATCCCAAATTTTGGATGGGTTGTTTTTCGTTCATTTTCTTACTCTATAATAAGTTCTATAAAATTGATTTTTATATCATCAGCAAATTTCATTTTCATCATTGGCTCCCATTTTTTTTTTAACTTGTTTCTTTCAATAAATAAAAAATGTTCGCAAAATAAAATAAAATTATTTTAACTTTAAAGATTTTTCAAAATGGCCTTAAATTTGTAATTTCACAACCCTGGTCTATTTTTTTCTTTTTTAAGTATAATTTGTGGTATATCATTCTTAATAAATTTGCAAGTGAAAAAGTTTAAAGTTGCTCTGCTCCCACCAAAAAAAAAAAGAAAATCTTTAAGATTTGAATCTTCCAGAATGTCTTTCCATGTTTGTTCTTGTCTCTGCTGTATGAATTTGTCAAGTGTCAATCTTTGTGCCACACGTTTGCTAAAAGGATGCCCCCTCCCCTACCCTGACCACATCACAATGAGGAGACTAACATAATTTTGTCATTGAAGTTGCCTCCTTCACCCAGCTAAATTTCATGTTGCCCCTTATCCTCTGTTGTGTTTTCACTGCCGCTTATAAGATGGATGGATGGACAATTCAGACTGGAAGGGTCATTGAGAAATAAAATCAGATTTAAAAGAATTCAAACATTCTTCTGGAGTTTTCTTTCTTTTAATTGTTTTGATCTATTTATTTTCAAAGATACACAAAGTCAGGCATGGCAAAATTAAATTGGTTTAAAGCAAAAAGCAAAAGAAAAAAAAGACAAAAAAAAGAAAAAAGATGAAAAAAAGAAAAAAAGATGAAAAAAAGACAAAAAAAAGAAAAAAAGATGAAAAAAAGACAAAAAAAAGAAAAAAAGATGAAAAAAAGACAAAAAGATGAAAAAAAAGAAAAAAGATGAAAAAAGACAAAAAAAAGAAAAAAGACAAAAAAAAAGAAAGAGAAAAAAAAAGAAAGAGAAAAAAAAAAGTGTTTACAGATATATCATTGAGAGCAAAATTATTTTTCAATGTGTATCCTAATCATTAAAATTTCAAAATGAAGATTTTCATTCCTGACCATTGACAATCCCTTTCTTCCTCATTTTCAATGCATTCCTATGGTAAAATTATTAGCAATGCATTTACATTATACATATAATAGCACTATTCTATCAGTAATGCTTGCTTTCATTCCTGACCACTGACAATCCCTTTTATTCCTTTTGACATATGTATTTTTGTTTTAAACCAATTTTAAATCATACTATCTGCTTTATTCAATTTGTCAAGTGCAGTTTTACATTTTCATTCCCAAGGAGAAAAAGTTTTAGAAACCAAGGCACTTGGTTCATAAATCTTTTTTCAAGATATGACTGTAAAAATAAATCATCATAGGACTACAAAAGAAACATTTACAAAACAAAATACTCATTGCATTAGTCAGTCATTGTTATGAATCCGACAATAATTTCAAGTGAAAAAAATGCTGCTTTAATTAAAGGAGAAATTGTATAGGAAGTGCACTGATTACCAAGCCTTCCACAGTAGATTTGGATCCAGGTTCTTACAATATTTTACATTTGTTAACAAATCTGTTATCACAATGTAGGATATTTAAGAGAGATAAAAAACAAAAAGGCATTAAAGAAACTAACTGAAATCAGCTGAGCTGTTATGTCTAGATGCCAGATCAGATGCCAAAAACATCAGATGTTATGTCTAGATGCCAGATCAGATGTCAAAAAAATCAGATGTTATGTCTAGATGCCAGATCAGTTACCCCCCAAAAATCTTTAAATTTTTAATTTAGCATCCCTTCTTTGATGTTCTCTCTCAATGCATAATTATAACCTATGTTTCCATTTATATTTTCCCCCATCTCCCCCCAATATACATAATTCAATCAATAAGAACATTATTTTAGTCTGATGAAGTCCTTTTAAAGAACAAAAAGTGTTACATAATTTTTTTGCATTTTGCACTCATCCATTAGATTTAGTGTGGGTGATGGTTCCAATCCGGGTGAGAATCACTGCAAAACACTTACCCATCCTCAATTTAGAGACAGAAGGTCACAAATGCATGCTGGGATTTCTTCCTAGCCAATAAAATAGGCCTGTTCTCAGTTTCATCTGACTCAGCCCTGATTTGTCTTGTCTTGAGGTCAGAATGTTACATTCACTCATTCAGTTCTTAGTTTGGCATATTTTATTTTCTATGGTTTATCAACTCTGTGCAGGTTATTTAAAGCCAGAAAATATTTTAGACTGTAAGAATTTTCTTTTAAATAATAATGATTTATTGATACAAGTCTTATTAATTAACCCATAGATGGGTGGAGAAAGGTGGAATCATACCTAATAAGAATTTGATAAAACAAACAAGAAATTTTAATGTGGATATAAAATGAGGCAGGTGGGGGATAAATTCTACATTACAATCAATACATAAATTGACCCTTCACTTTGTGGCCAAGACAGTTTTTATACATAGTCTCTATAATTGAGTTTTAGTGTCATCTGAAATTTGGAGAGGACACATTGTCATTTAACATAATTTCTGTCATTCTACTGAACATATAGTTTAAAAAAAAAAAAAAAATGAACAGCCGCCACAAATTCAAGCAGTATTCTCCCAACTGTCAGCTTCAACAGTTTGATATTTATTCCTGAATTAACAGAAAAACATGACACAGAATCAAAAGAGGCGATGGGGAAAGGCTGGTCTTTAAACTATTTTATCTTTAAGCTTAGACCGATACAATGACAGATCTTATCAAACTACAATATTTCTTACACTAAAACAACACATTCTTATTTATCACTCTTATCACAGCCACCATAATACCTCAGAATATTAATGAAGTCCTAAATATTCCCCATATTTACAATTCTGTATGTGAGGGTGGGGAATGAAAATAACTAATTTTAAAAATGTAACCCCAATGTCTATTTACAATAAATATACTTTTGTATACAAGCTAAACAAAATAGTGTTAGTCTATCTATAAAATTCTGTGATGTCCATTAGTCTGTCTGTCATCATACTTATTATAAAACCCAGGTTGTGTGTGTGTGTGTGTTCATTTATATATTGGACCGGATTTCCTACATTTTTCAACCGATTTCAACAAAACTTCACAGGACTACGTAAAATTACCTTGCAGTGGTTCTGACAGCACCAAAAATTAGAAAAACACAATTGTTTTTGCACTAAATCAATTTGAAAACACAATTAAGAGGCATCGCGAAAATGGAAGGGGGACAACTCATATCGAGTTATACGTATTATAAAACCCAGGTTGTTTGTGTATGTGTGTGTGTGTGTGTGTGTGTGTGTTCGTTTATATATGGGATCGAATTTCCTACATTTTTCAACCGATTTCAACAAAACTTCACAGGACCATGTAAAATTACCTTGCGATGCTTCTGGCAGTGCCAAAAATTGGAAAAACACAATTGTTTTTGCACGAAATCAATTTGAAAACACAATTAAGAGGCATCACGAGAATGAAAGGGGACAACTCATATTGAATTATACTTATTATAAAACCCAGGTTGTTTGTGTGTGTGTGTGTGTGTGTTCATTTATATATGGGATCGGATTTCCTACATTTTTCAACCAATTTCAACAAAACTTCACTTTTTTTTGGCAGGTAGTGTTTCTTATTGTCTTGCACACTTTTTTCATTATTTTTACATTCAGAATGCTTTAAAAATTCCATTTACAAGACAATTGTTTATAATAAAATTCTATTCAATTGGGAGACTCATAACGATTGAAAACAATGTTTTTGTTTGAGTTTGGGTTTGACCAATTCGTAAAAAAACAAAAAATAAAAAAAAACAAAAAAAAAAACTAATTAAGACGTGTGTTCATCAACCTTAAACAATAATCTTTGTCAATTATATTTTTCAGTCTCTATGATGGTCGATACTTGATCGATCTCTTACTGTTATATCCCCGGGCAATGCCGGGCTCTACTGCTAGTACTTGCTAAAATAGCCATACATTGACTGACCAAAACCAAACTTTGGAGAGAGTGCTAACAAATAAGGGGGTACAAAGCAGTTGGTTTTACTAGGATGCATAGTACAATAAATTTTCATTAATGTTTTTTGGAAAAATTAAAAGTTTTAATATTTAACATACAAAATACTCTCGACAGAAAAATGTTCAATAATTTCAACAATACTGAATACTGTGAGGATTTCAACACATGTCAGTAAATTCTCGTAATAAAAAGAAACATAATCCTTAATTGTGGCAGAAACACCAATTGATGCCAGCATCAACAAAGCTCTTAAAACTGCAAAATGTTAGACTTATATATCTACTAGAATTTTTTCACAACTTGTCGATGCACGTTGAAATTCTCACAGTACTTAGCATTGGTGAAGTTATCACTAACATTTTTGTCAAGATTTACAAACTCTACATTTCATTCAATTTCGTAAACCAATTGATGAAATTTGAATAAACCAATTTGTTTGAAAAATACTTTGACAAAAACTCTACTATGGAGTTTTTACGCACCCTAATCAACTTTATTTTGTACCCTCTTACTTGTTTGCATTTCTCCCCCAAGTTTAGTTGTGATTGGTCAATGTCTGGATATTTTAGAGAGTGTGATGGACAGACAGACTAACAGAAGCCACAGAATTTTATATATATAATTATTATATATATATATATATATATATATATATAATACATAAAAGGTTTATGGTCAGACCGCCTGATTTTTAAAGTATATATATATATATATATATATATATATATATATATATATTATATAAAATAAAATAAAATTCTGTGAGGAATTATAATAATTCTGTGAAAATATATCTTTCTTACTTATTATAAAATGCAGATTGTGTGTGTGTCTGTAACGTTTATATATTGGATCGGATTTCCTACATTTTTCAACCGATTTACCTTGTGGTGGTTCTAACAGTGCCAAAAATGGGAAAAATATAATTGTTTTCGCACAAAATCAATTTGAAAACACGATTAAGAGACATCGTGAAAATGGAAGGGGGACAACTCACATCGGGTTGTTTGTGTGTGTGTGGGTTCCTTTAAATATGGGAGCGGATTTCCTATATTTTTCAGCCGATAAAACAAAACTTCACTTTTTTTTTTTGGCTGGTAGTGCTTCTTATTCTCTTGCACACTTTTTTCTTTATTTTTAACATTCAGAATGCTTTTTTTTTGGCATGTAGTGTTTCTTATTGTCTTGCACACTTTTTTCTTTATTTTTACATTCAGAATGCTTTAAAACTTCCATTTACAAGACAATTGTTTATAAAATTATTCTATTCAATCGAGAGACTCATAACGATTGATAACAATGTTTTTGTTTGAGCTTGGGTTTGACCAATTCGTAAAAAAAAAATTTAAAAAATACTAATTAAGACATGCATGTCCATCAACCTTAAACAATAATCTTTGTCAATTTTATTTTTCAGTCTTTATGATGGTGGATACTTGATCTATCTCTTACTGTTATATCCCCGGGCAACGCCGGGCTCTACTGCTAGTAATGCATAAAAGGTTAATGGTCAGACCACCTGATTTTTAAAGTATATATATATATATATATATATATATATATATATATGATGCACTCTCCTGTTGTTTTCAACGTATGAGTATCTTTTAGTTCAGTTTTTATGTTGATGTCTTGTCTGAGACAAAAATCCTACACAGAATTTGCAAACAAGTCCAAACGAGAGACATGCTGAAGGGTTGACTGTCATATGAACTTATGAATTCGTGCAAGATTTAATATTGGTTCTTAATTCTCCCAGATGGTTGAGATGATTCTTTACAAAGTTAGTTATACCTCAGTGGCAGGTGTTTCTCCAGTTTGCTTGGTTTTAAGCACCAAGTTCAAACTCCTCTATAGGGACATTTGCAGCATTTAAATTGTATTTAATATGTCCTTGAAACGTAACCAAGGATGGCCTACGTTACCCTTACCATGAAAAAGTTGGCTATACATGACGATTTTCAGCATCCAATCATCATTCATTCTGATGATATGACCAGACCATCTGAACTGTGAATGATACCACCAATGCCACATTTGATGAAAAGATCATATATATATATATATATATATATTTTTGATAATCAGTAGGGATAATTCCAAAGAGGATATAAATCCAAAGGGAGCTCAATGTAAGAACAGACCAAATATAATAATGAAAGCAAAGTCCTTAGAAATCCATTGGTAATAATTTATTTCACAGGATCAGACCTATCTCTTCAGATCAAAACAAATTTACAACAATAAATGGATTTTAAATTTAGCCAGACACAAGCAAAAGAAAAAGAAGAAAAGAGAAAAAAGGAAAAAAAGTAAAAAGAAAAAAAGAAAAAGGAAAAAAGAAAGAAACGAAAATGGGGTAGAAGAAAGTTTTTTTTTCTTTTTCCTTGTGTCTGGCCATTTATTGTTGTAAAATGTTTGGGTCTGAAGAGATGAGGTCTGATCCCATGAAATAAATTATTACCAACAGATTTCTAAGGACTCTGCTTTCATTATTCACATATATATATATATATATATATATATATATATATATATATATATATATATATTAGATAAATAGCCACAGCTACAGATTGGCTAAGGTTCATTGTTGACCAAACCCAAACTTTATCAACTTAGCAAAACAACTAACATGCAAATTCAGCAGTACTGCCATCTTGTGTTGAGAGACAACATTAACCAAACAGCTAATTGTACAGAACAATATTCTTACCTACAGCAGACCTCAATTGAGGTGTTGGTCTGGTTCTCTTCTACATTTTGGTTGTAAAATTATAATGAGGGTTGTTGCTACTGAGTGTTTTTCTAACTGAGTGCCCTTTTGTCAAAAGATCCTCGTTGAAATTACAAGGGGAATAACTCAATCCTAACGAGATTATGAATCAGGGGAGATAACTCATTTAAAAAATTCTTAATGATTTTTTTTCCGGTTATCAAGTCATGATTCATCAATTCACCCCAAGCAAGGCCACTAAAACACAAGAGGCTATTTAGAACGAAATAGAGTGAAAAGACTTTAGAAGCAAACAGAAACCCAATCCTAAACAGGAATAAACCTCTACTGTTCAAAAAACCTGGGAGGAGTGTGAACCAGTCGAGAGAGGACCCATCTACTCCCATAGAGGAAAAATAAAAAACAGATCAGATTTTTCAAAACAATCTGAACTTGGTAAATTTTGATTTATTCATTTTCTACAGTTTATCAACCTTTTGCATTTTAAATATTTTTTTAGATAATAAGAAATTTTGTTTTTAGATAATAATATTTTAGTGATACAAGTCTTACTAATTAAACCCATAGTTTGAAGGAAGAAGAACTGGATAAATATGTTTCCCAATGGTATTTGCACATAAATGAATATAACAAACCCAATGGGAATTGGAACTCACCTCTCCAATTAACAATTCTGGGCCATTATCCATCACACCACACGCACATCCAAGCTTAACACCCCAAAACCCTAAAAGTTAAAATAAAATGGCATTTGATCTCAAAACCCTACAATTTAGAATAAAATGGTAATGATACCAAAATCTTAAAATCTGAAATAAAAAGGCAATGATCCCAAAATCCTAATTCATAGAATAATGCCAATGTTTCCTCTTGGAGTTTCTGTCGACTCATAATTTCCACAGTAAATGTTCAGATGAGCTCTCCATATTTTAAAATCGTCAACTTTACAACTAGGACATGCAATGCCACTACCACAGAGTTGAATCACCCTAATTTCTTTGTGTTCCAAAATACAAGAAGAAAAATTTCACTCAGAGATCTGATACTTTGTGGAATAAATTTCCATGTAGAGGCTTCACTGTAAAGTAGAACCTTAACTTCTTCAGTTCAAGAGTCAATTATTATCTATTCCTCTTATCCTACAATCTCCTCTTTCACTCCTATCATGCTTCATTCATCAATAACCCTTTTAATAGTAACCCTTCACCTTGAGTGACTCACAAGCCTTGTATTGGGTTAAATTTTATATAAAAAAATCTTCCGTCCTATATCTGTTTTTATCTCATCAATTTTACAATAAGCCACAATGTGTTCATCCTCCTCTGTTTGGAGATAAGACAATTTTATCTATGATAAAAAGAAAAAAAGCTTTATAAATCAAGTGCCTTAACACTTCCGCTATTTCAACTCAGACAGTAGCTTTGTTATGAAAAAATAACCGACAAGGCTATTAAAGTTTAAAATAGAGAATTTATCTTGGATATGGGCAAAATTTCACAAACATTTAAACAGGAAAAGATCTGTTTATAATAGATAAAATTAAAAAGATCTGTTTAAGTTTATAATAAATTTTTCAAGAATTCGCAGAGAGTGTGTGTTCAAAAGTAATATTTGGGCTTTGTTTGACTGTAAGTACTATGTGGCTGAAAGTGCTTTAATCGCCAGATCATCTATAATAAATTTACGTCAAGGTTCTTAGACATTTCACCTTTCTTGACAGATCTTCGATTATCACAGTGTGGGAGACTTAATAACAAAATAATAAAAATAAAAACAAAAACAAAAGCATAATAAAATTGATTTAAATTGGATTGACTACATACCTTGACACATCTATAAAAAAAAAAAAGAAAAGAAATGAAAACTAAAAGAAATGAAGATTAAAAATTAAAATGTAAAACGAAAAATAAAATGAAAAACGAAAAATAAAATGAAAAACGAAAAATAAAATGAAAAACGAAAAAATGAAAAATAAATAAAATGAAAAATAAAAACTGAAAAATAAAAAATAAATAAAATGAAAAAATACAAATATGAAAAATAAAAAAAAATTAAAAATAAAGATTAAAAAAATAAAAAAATTTAGTTTAAAATTTCAGTGTGCCATGCACTTTAACAATTTCCTTGCTACATAATTATAATTATCACTTCCATTTTTATATCCTCCCTAATCTTTTTGTACCTATATAATTATCTGGCTAGACGCTCTGTTCAGATATATAAAAATTTAAATATCATATTCTCTTATAAAGTTGTCCATAAAGCGTTCCAATTTTTATATCCTTCACTTTATTCTTTAATGACAGGAAAAGGTTGCCGAAACATGCCTGCCAAATGGACAAAAGAATGAGAAATTTCACTTTTCTTTCTTTTTTTAAAGGACACTTACACTTAGGAAGAGACAGTTGAAGTTTCTAGAACACATAATGAGGAAAGAGGGGTTGGAAAATCTGATATTCATAAGCAGGGCTAGCACATCTTATCTCTGAAATCCCAGATCAGGACAGTCCCTCACGTTTTTTGGGCCCCATTTCCAACACTGTTTTATGGCCATCCATCATTTTCTTTTCTTTTTTTTTTTAAAACTATCAGTCATCAACTTATAGTATACATTGTGTATCTGCATGGCCGGTGTGTTGAGTACTATGCTGGGACCCCTGACGAGGTTGGAGACCCAAAAGGGTTCGTTTCAGCAGCATTTTTTTTGCTTTTTGCATTTTTTTCTTTTTTCTACATCATGCTTATTATAAAACCCAGGTTGTGTGTGTGTGTGTGTGTGTGTGTGTGTCTGTACGTTTATATATTGGATCGGATTTCCTATATTTTTCAAATCCAATTTCAACAAAAACTTCACAGGACTACGTAAAATTACCTTTGCAGTGGTTCTGACAGTGCCAAAATTGAAAACACAAATTGTTTTTGCATGAAATCAATTTGAAAAACACGATTAAGAGGCATCGCTGTCACGAGAATGAAAGGGGGACAACTCATATCGAGTTATACTTTATTATAAAACCCAGGTTGTGTGTGTGTGTGTGTGTGTGTGTGTTCATTTATATATGGGATCGGATTTCCTACATTTTTCAAACCAATTTCAACAAAACTTCACTTTTTTTTTTGGCAGGTAGTGTTTCTTATTGTCTTGCACACTTTTTTCTTTATTTTTACATTCAGAATGCTTTAAAAATTCCATTTATAAGACAATAGTTTATAATAAAATTCTATTCAATCGGTAGACTCATAATGATTGAAAACAATGTTTTTGTTTGGGTTTGACCAATTTGTAAAAAAAACAAAACAAAACAAAAAAACTAATTAAGACATGCGTGTCCATCAACCTTAAACAATAATCTTTGTCAATTTTATTTTTCAGTCTTTATGATGGTCGATACTTGATCTATCTCTTACTGTTACATCCCCGGGCAACGCTGGGCTCTACTGCTAATAAGTTATATAATCATCAACCATAATAATCGACAGGGCTGATGCTTATGACTCTGAACCTCTCAACCATATTGAGGGCCCCATGCCTACTGGGAAGGGTGGGTCAGAAGTGCTAATTTCAGTAGGGCTTATTTTTTTAAATTGTAATTTTCTTTCTGGATAGTTCTTTTAAATCAATTAAGAGGGTAATATATCTCGGTAAAATCATTTTTTTTTTTATTTGGAGATCATCCACTAAGGAGGATCTTTGATTTTTGATTTTTTTAACTAAATTAAAATAAACTTTCTAGTTCCTATTTTTTACATTTCTAGAAGATAAAACTGAGAAAATGATCGCTTAAAAAAATAAAAATGTTTAAAGATTTCAACACATGAAAAATTTTCCTAAAAGATGAAATATTGCATTTAAAAATTTTTTAAGACACTCCGTTTGTGTTGTGTTAGAATCTTTGCAAAACGTTTTTTTTTTTCATCAGCAATTATTATGGGAATGTAAAAATTTGTGACAAATATTTTTTCAAGTATAATTTATTCATGAAAATATTGGTGGTTATTACAAAAAGAATAACATTTTCACAGATATTTTAAAATAAAAAAACCTATTCATTATAAAAGTTAATAATGAATAATGTACTGAAATTTTCATTTAAATTGGATAATTTCTTGATTTTTTGGTAATTAAAAAAACACTGCCATTCAGCTTCTAGGATTTGTTGTCCCCAGGGTGAAAAACTTTGAAATCAACATGTAGTAGAGGGAGGGGGAACTATCAAAGCTTTGGAATGAAGCTGGAAATAAGGTGAAATTTGAAATAAGAAAAAACCCAAAACATTTTTTTTTTTTATTACAACTAAGTTATCTGAACACTCATCTATAAAAAAAAAAAAAAAAAAAAAAACATACAAGAAAGACTGTATACACTTTACTTTTTCTTTATCTTATCATTCTGTCAGATTCCAATCCATATTTGATCTACATATAACACCAAACTCACAATTTTACTCAGGATTACTGTCTCTCATTTCTCCAACATCACATAACAACCACGATAATAAATAATACTACATATATTCACGTATCATGCAACCTTTGAAGACCTAATTTTGAAGCTAATTCGGTTACAGTAAATGGATATATAGTTTGGTACATATGCTAATTTTGTATCTCGTGTATGATTTGACCTCCTTAAAATTAGCTTCAAAAATAAATCACATGATACATGAGTATATACGGTACTCATTTGGTTGTTTCCACATCTTGTTGTTTCTCCTTTTTATATATATATATATATATATATATATATATATATATATATATATATAATAAAAACTAATATTCCATGGTCATAATTTATTCCATTGAATCGTAAAATACGATCCAATTCATCAATTTTTTGAATTTGTAGGTCTGATGAATTGATCATATTTACAATTCCAATGGAATAAAATATGACCATGGAATATTAGTGTTTAAGCCTTTTTATTATATCCTTACTCTGTCCTGGACATTGAGTTCTACCTGGATTCTATCCTCTTGGAATTTTTTATTCAAAAAATTTATATGTATGTGCATGCATGTATGTATATATATTTATATATTTTGCATATGTATGTGTATATTTACCACTAATATTATCTATATATATATATATATATATATAGTTAACCTGTAGAAAAGACAATATTTATAAATATAAATGACAATATGAAAACTGTAATAGTTGCCGACACATTTCGTCCAATGTAGACTTTCTCAAGGCAATATCGTGAAATAAAAAAAAATGGTTGAATCCATCAACACAGCAATACTAACATCTCCCCATGTGATAGTAATTGACTTAATTTTCAGTTAACAGTATGAAAATAACATTGTCTAAATTCTTCCAGTTGCTAAGGACATTTTGTTTTTATTATTATTAGTTACTTTGTTTAAATAAATTCCTTTTGTTTTTTGCTTTGAGAAACTCCACATTGGATGAAACGCATCGGCAACTATTACAGTTTTCCTATTGTCATTTATATTTATAAATATTGTCTTTTCCACAGGTTAACTCTGAGAAATTTTCATATTTGTTGAAATGGAAAACAAAAACATACACACAGATATAGTCAGAATATACAGGAAACAACTAACATCCACAAATTCATATAAAAATAAGAAAAACTTTCTTAGAAATTGCGTTGATGAAAAAGTTATTCCTCAATGAGAAAGACCTAATAACAAATTCAACCAAGCTCATCAAATTGTGGCACCATATTTTCCCTCCTTATGCCCATGAATTTTAAAAAATTCAATACAGGATTTAGAAGAAGAAGCCATTCTTTACCATAAGACATATATGACAGGAAGTCACCTACAAAAACACAAATGGAATGAAGTAAAAAGATCAATCAACTATAATAAGAAGAAAGTCATGTGTTTTGCAAAACACACTCAATAAACTCATTAATAATAGAAAATGGTCCAATGTTGGCAGAAAAGACCTCAAAACAAACTTATCCAAATTCCAACCATTGAATACACAACTATAAGCACTCAGCTTTGGTCAGAAATTTGCTGCTGGAATACCGAAATATGACACCACGGATTACATAATCAAAAATCATCACCACAATGATTCCGATTTTACCAAAGGCTATATCCAGGGCCAAAAATATGAATGACACGGCACTTCCTCGAAGATACATCAAAGCCTTGAAAGAATTAGCTAACAAAAACATCCATATATCTACTTCTGATAAGGGCGGGGGAATTGTAATCATGGATAAACACATTTATGAACAGAAGATGAGGGAGCTCATTAACGATGATAATATCTATGAAAAAGAAAATGAAAACAAAGCTATAAAAGAAACACAAAAATTTACAAGCAACATCAAAAATCTACTAAAAAATGAAGACTTTTCTTGGATAAAGCTTGTTGAATACCATCCCAAAATACCCATATTATACAGATTACCAAAAACGCATAAACCGAACATACCAACAAGACCTATCATATCAGGGATAGGCAGCGCTCCACATAAAATAGCCGGCAAACTAAGCAGAATTTCTTCTCGGCACTATTAGTTCATCACATATAAAAAAAATTCAGGCGACCTCCTAAACAAATTAAAAAACATAGACATTAAAAACAAATATATGGCTAGTTTAGATATACAATCTCTCTATACAAACGTCCCCATAGAGAAATGCTTAAATCTACTAAAAAAACACCTAACAAATGCAAAAATTAAATTACCGCTATCTACACATAAAATCATAAAAATATGCCAACTAATTACTAATTGTTTCTTTACTTTTAATAACCAGCATTACAGACAGAAATTTAGTTTACCAATGGGATCTCCTCTCAGCGGTGTTCTTGCTTGTCTATTTTTAGAAATTCTAGAAAGTGACTCATTCAAAAATATTCTCCCTACAAACTCTTCATATTTCAGATACGTAGATGACTCATTATTAATATATCCAAAAAGCACCAATTTAACGATCTTCTCTCCAAACTTAACAACATTGAACCTACAATAAATTTCACTCTCGAAACTGAAACCAACTACACTCTTTCGTTCCTAGACATCATATTACATAGAAATAACGACAAACTCGATTTTGATGTTTACAGAAAGGCTACAAACAAAAATGATCTGATCAGTTTCTACTCAAACCACACTTCTAAAATTAAATCTGGAATTATTATAGGTTTTTATCTAAGAGCATTAAGAACCTGCAGTCCTCAATATTTACTTAAAAAACATACATAGAAAATACATTCAAAAACCTACAATATCCATATCATTTCATCCACAACGCAAGAAGAAAGGCATACAAAATATACAACTGAAACAAAACTAATAACATAATCCGCAATAATAAATTACATGAAAACAGATACATAATACTACTGACCAACTCTGTCACATCCACTATCCAGAATAACCTATCACATCTAAATCATCTTAAAATAGTCACAAACACTTCCAAAACCATTCTAAGTTATTTTGTTTTTTATGAGTGTAGCATTTTTAAAATCATAATTATGGTTGAATTTATTTCTATGTATGACTAGTGCATTAGCTAAGTTGTTTTTTTTTTTTGTGAGGTCTCTTTTGTGCTCATAAATGAGTTTTTTTAAATTTCTACTTGTTTCTCCAGTATATTGGGAGGAACAGTTTTGGCTATTTATTTTATAAATGCCTGCTTCAGAAATATTATTGCTATTAGTGTTTGAAGATCTAAGTATATCCATAATGGTTTTGGAAGTGTTTGTGACTGATCAGAACATTTATGTTTATAACCTTTCTGTAAACGTAAAAATTGAGTTCGTTGTTATTTCTATGT
>CAHIKZ030001089.1:127500-135000 GCA_903632075.3 Acanthosepion pharaonis | reverse complement strand
CTCCAAACATCACACCCATCTCAACTCCTATCCAGTCTCCACAAAAGAAAAAGGGTAAGGAGCCCAGATTCGCAAGTTGTCACAGAAAAAAAAAAAAAAAAAAATCAAGCCACCATATCTCACAGGGGAAGACGTCTGCCACAGATCCCGGGAGCAGGCGGAAAGGGTCTTCGGTCAAACGAAGAACCCGAAGCCCTTGAAAGTCTTGTGGAATTTCCGCACATCAAGGGTGTGGATGTGGAGGTGCCGGAAAATTTCCACAAGGCAAAAACCAACTTACCGTCATAAGAACTGGCCCGGTACGCTGGAGATCTGGGGCATGGTAGAGGAGGCAAAATCATCCTTGAAAGTGGTGCCCCAGCTGTCGTCCTTCTTGAGGAAAATTTGGATGAAAACAAAATTGTAAAGGGAGGGTCCCTGTTTATGTTCACCCATCCCTATATAGAGCCCTTAAATTAACCTATCCTGCGGATATCGGGCGGCTTGTCCCAGGATGACACGCTCGATACTGAGATGGTGTCTGGCTCAATGGGACAAGCTGTGGGTGTCCTCCCCACCCCAGCCATGTTCTATCCTGAAGGGCAACCCTAATCGGCTTCACAATGGCTCTCTGGTTAGCTAGTTTGAATGCCGGGGCCTGAGGTCCGAGTTCGCAGGGCGAGGCTCTCTCGTGACCTTCAGCGCCTCGGGGTGAATATATGTTGTGTACAAGAGACCCGGTTTTCTTCTCATGATCATGAGGACATACTGTCTAGGGGTTCGCCCTTTATTCAGCTTGTTTTGATGGTTGTTCGAGGGTGTCTCTTGGCTAGTGAGCAGGTCTTTGAAGGCTGCATTTACCCTTGTCTTCGCGGATCCGGCGGGCAGGCTTTATTATGCTGGATGTTACCATAAAGGATAAGCTTCTTCGTCTCATTGGGGTTTATGCGCCCAATATCCATTCCGAGCGCCTGCTTTGTTTCGGCAGATCGCGCCGTTCTTGACGACGTCTCGTCGGGTAGTTTTAGCGGGGATTGAATGCCGTCCTTGACCCCGATATAGATCGTATAGGGCACAAAAGGTACTAAAAACCCGGATGTGAAACCATTTCGGGACTTTATCGATGGGTTTGATCTCGCCGATAAGTTCGGAATGAACACCCCTCGGGAGGTAGTATGGACTTGGACAACTAGTGGCAGCTCGGCTCCTGGCTCGCTTGCAGCTACCTGGACCGAGTCTTAGTTAGGAGAGTCGATGTAGGGCTCTTAGGGTGTCCAAGTTTCCATTATATAGTTTATACGGATCATAGGCTTGTCCGGGTCCGTAAACTTAGATAAACCTAAGGTTAGGTTGGCTGGTTACTGAAAATTGAACTGTTCATTTTCAGTGATCAGGGTTTCCGGACCAGCTGCTACTAACGATCCAGAGGAATTGACGGGGCGGTTGTGGGAAATGCCTGGTGGGGAAATTTAAAATCTAAGATACGAACGTTTGCTGCCGACTTTAGTCGTCGGCTCAATTTAGATAAATTAGCGCGCAAACGGCTTTAGAAGAAAAAAGTTGATCGGGCCGTGAAATCCCGTGTTAGTGGGGACATAGTCTTAGCTAAGGCAGAGTTGGCCTCCTTGCTTATCAAGAAGGATCAAGCTCTGGTAGTTAGGGCTGGGTTAAAAGAATGTCTTCTGAGGCAACGAATATGGCCGCTGAACTGCGTGTAGAGGAAAATCGAACGGCCGCCAGGTGACATATAGCGTCGTCACATTACCGGATAAGCGGACCGTGACTACAAACGCGGGCATATGTGAGGTCTTTCGAGATTACTTTCAGGAGCTTTTCACCAGGGAGCCCGGTCTGAGCTCTGCTCAGTTCGACGCCTATTTAGCTGACTTTTCCCTGCCTCTCGGCAGCTGAAGTGGCTAGGTGCGAGGGTCCCATAACAGGGTCGGAAATCTGGGAAGCGCTGAAGCAGGTTGGCCTGGATAAGTCTCCGGATTAGATGGTCTTCCCTACGAAGTTTACTTGAGGTTGTCGCACGTTTTGTTCCTTTGCTGGAACTGATGTACAACCACTGGATGAGGCAGGGTCTTACCTCAACGCTTCACCAGGGGTGTCATCAAGTTGCTGCGTAAGGTCAAGGACGGTGGGGATGGGTTAGGGAACTTTCGCCCTTTAACGATGTTAAACACTGACTTAAAGATTTTTGGCGAAGATCTTAGCCAACCGTTTGCAGCTTGTCCTGTCTAGTCTGATTGGCCCTGAACAGACTTGTGCTGTGAAGGGCAGGACTATTCAGGATAACCTTCATATGGTACACTTGATCTTAGAACAAGTCGACAGTGAAGCCACGCTGATCAATTTAGATCAGTCCAAGGCCTTCGATAGGGTTGACCATCGATTTCTGGAGGCTGTCCTTGCGGCGGCCGGTTTCGGAGCCGACTTTCGCTCCTGGATCCGACTCTTGTATGCGACCCCGGTGCGCTGGTGGAAGTGAATGGGGTAAGATCGGCCTTTCGTATTGTCTCGCTCCATTCGTCAAGGTTGTCCGCTATCGCCTCTGCTTTACGTTCTTGCGTTGGAGCCTTTCCTTCGCAAGTTAAAGGCGAATCGGTCCCTACGCGGTATTTCGCTGCCTGGTGCTTCCACCTCGGCCAGGTATTCTGCCTATGCTGACGACGTTTCGGTTCTTGTGTCGAGCAGAGCCGAGATTAACAGTCAGCAAGCAGATCAGTGGGTATGAGATGGTGACAGGGCCAAAATCAACCGTGATAAGTCTGTGGGCTTTGCGGTTGGGTGCGTGGAAGGGAGTTTCTCTTCCCGGACCTTTCCTCTGGACGGATGGGCCGATCAAGATACTCGGCGTCTGGTTCGGTCCTGATCTCCAGTTGGAAAAGAATTGGTCGGAGGTACAAGGGCGGCCGAGGCCATGCTAATCTGTGGTCTCGGAGGAGACTTTCCCGAAGGGAAGGGCGGAAGTTTGTGGTTCACACATCTATCCGATCCTCCTCTACCGTCTTTCTGTGCTTCCACTCCCCGTATGCCCGACTAATATCATTAGTCAAGGCCTTGTTCTCTTTCTTGTGGAGAGGCAAGGCCCATATGGTATGTCGCGAGATCTGTTGCCTTCATCCCTCTGAGGGCGGTCTGGGGATGCCTAGCATTGAGATTCGTCAATATATGCTACGACACCTTTCTAGACCGAATGTGTCGCGGGTTGGATGAGGTGGGCACCTTTTTGGAAAGAAGATGTCCAGAACATTTCCCATCCCTGAGAAGTGTGCACTCGTGCGAGGAGGAGGCCGGTCGTACATCTCGTGGCGAGTGCTCCTTCACCGTGAATGTCGTCGCTTTGAAACTCCTCTTGCGGACGCCGGATGGCCTCTCCGACGCCCGCCGTTGTCTCGTAAGGCATTATATCGAGTGTTAGTTAGGGGTCCGTTCAAGATGGTCTGATCGACGAGCTCGGTCTTACGAAGCAGGAGGCTCGCTCGATATGGCCTTGGGCGCCTGGGTTGAAATGTCTCAATAACGATGAGGCATCACTCACCTGGCTGATGATTCGTGGGGCCCTCTGGGTCGGCAAAAAGACTTTGTTCAGCAGGCTTGAGAAATATCCAAACTGTCGTCGCTGTACTGGGAATGTCGAGACCGTGGTCACGCCTTTTTTCAGTGCAAGGCGGTAGTGCCGTTGTGCAAGTTTGTTGAAGGCCTCATGGTTCGCATGCTGCAGGGAAAGTTTTTGTCCTGGAAGCCAGTTCTGTTTGTAGCAATGTGGTATCGCAATTGATTTAAGGCTGAACACTATGTGTTCTGTTGCTTACTAGGGGTTATGCGAGTCGTGATTTGGACGACGCGACAGAAGGGATTCTATGAAGGCGAGAAGTTCACCTCTTCCCAACTGATCTTGTACTTTAGGCATCAGCTTAAAGTCAAGATTAGACGGAAAGGCGGCGGCTCCCATCATCAGAATTTGGCAAAAGGTGGGTGAATCTTGCGCCAATGTGTAGAGTGAAAGGGGCTGACCTAGAGTGGCATTTAGATGTCGGTTAGGCACAGAATATTGTCCCAACAGGGTTGAACAGAGGCAACCCACCCCGATATTAGGCTAGACTAGGTTTTTGTTTGTTGAATATTTAGTTTTCCTATTTTTTTTCCCGTTTAACTTAGCTAGGGTATGTAAGCTCATTGGTCCCTTTTATTTCTGTCCCTATTTTTACTTTTGTTTAATTCCCCATCCCTCCCTCGTTAGGTGGTTAGTGATGTCAGTTTTCTGGTGGATGGGGACGCCTTTTCGTTTTAGGTGTGTGTTTTCGTATTTGTTGTTGTGTATGAATGAGTGAGTGTTTGTGTGAATGCTTGATGGTTTGAATGTGTACTCATTTTTTTTTTAGTCCCGCATCGATTTCGTCCGGTTAACTGATATTTCTGCCACATTCATAGTTTATGGGGGTTTTATTACTAACTCAGTTTTGTTTAGTTTATTGTAAATAATTATTTCATTTTGTAAATATTCATTTGGGGATTTTAAAAGTTGTTATTTTATGACCCTCCCCATGAACAATATTTGTATATAAGGGGACTATTTAGGACGTCATAGAGAAAGTGAGGTATTATGGTGGACGTAGTAAGAAAGGTAGGAGTGAATGTGATGTTTTGGTGATTGGATTATTGTTGGCATGGTTGGGTCAGTGTCTTTGACTAGCTAAGTTTTAGATTAAAGACAGAAGAAGACCGTCATTCCCCCATCCCCCTCTTTGGCCATGTGCCACATTTTGTATTTTTAATACAAATAAATATTAGTTCTTCGAGGGACGTTCACGGTTGACGGCAAGAACGGGCAGTTAGTGTGATTTGGAGACAGAACTCAAGAAGGAACGACTCAAGGTTGAAATACCAGCTGGGAGAGCTTGAATTTACTCGCTGGTTACTGTTTTCTTCATTCGCCTCAGGGGTATATACAATTTTGGATTTAATGTGGGTTTTGGTGATTTGTGGGTTTACAGTTGGTTATCTTCAGATAATGTCTTTATCCCAATATATACCAATTTTTTGACCTTTTAAAAATGAATGAAAATATAATTTAGTACAAACAAAGATATATTTTGCATGCAAAGATAACATTTTATTTATCTTAAAACATCCAAAATTTAAAGAGTTCATAAGTTCATATCAGAAGGTTCGAGTGTTGAACGTCTAAGTCCCTTTAAGTATCAGAGTGAAAGTCCTTAATGCTAATGAGTACGTATGTACTCAATTGTCTCACTCTGGTTCCTTTTGTCAGATTGTCTTTATACACTTTTCCAAGACAAAGGAATTCATTTCTGAATTGTCTCTGGATTTCTGATTGGTTCCCTTTTCCTTCACCTAAATTTAGGAATGACGACCTTTTGACCTCTTTTATTTATTTCTTTTTTTCCTTATCTTTTCGTTTTTATTTTTCATTGTAAACCAAAAGGGTTCCATAATTTTCTTTTTTTTTTTAAATTATGAAATTTTTATTTTTCTATTACTACAGACCCTCCAAAAAGAAATAATGGGAATGGACTCGCTGACAAGAAATAACACCAACAGACCCTCCAAAACAAATAATGCAAATGTACTCTCTGAAAAGAAATAATGCAAACGGACCCTCTGAAAAGAAATAATGCAAACGGACCCTCTGAAAAGAAATAATGCAAACGGACCCTCTGAAAAGAAATAATGCAAACGGACCCTCTGAAAAGGAATAATGCAAACGGACCCTCTGAAAAGGAATAATGCAAACGGACCCTCTGAAAAGAAATAATGCAAACGGACCCTCTGAAAAGAAATAATGCAAATGTACTCTCTTAAAAGAAATAATGCAAACGGACCCTCTGAAAAGAAATAATGCAAACGGACCCTCTGAAAAGAAATAATGCAAACGGACCCTCTGAAAAGAAATAATGCAAACGGACCCTCTGAAAAGAAATAATGCAAATGGACCCTCTGAAAAGAAATAATGCAAACGGACCCTCTGAAAAGAAATAATGCAACCAGACTCTCTTAAAAGAAACAATGCAAATAAACCCTTCGAAAGTAATGCTCCCATTTCAACAATACAGGAAGCACAATAACACTGTTGTATTGAGAAAGTTTTCATCTACAAAATGTGCTTCCTTTTGTAAGTTAACAGCTATGCAAGGCCACTCAGAATGTGACTTGTTACACACACATTGCACTCAACACTGCAAAAATACATTACTCATTGCTTGTGCTGATATCCACTGTTTAGTTTCCATTTTTCCACAAGACTTCTGCTTCTTATGTAATTTATGGCAGATGGTGTTTTGCCAGCCTACTATTTATATAAAAGCAAAAAAAAACAAAAAAACACTATTAGTGGGAAAGTGCCATCCCTACTACTGTACCAGCAACATTTACCTCAGATGTGATAGGCTAATTGGAGACGTTCATTCCAGAGCAACAGTCATGGTTGACAACAAATAAACTCTCTCAGTGTCTTTTTTTGTCCTTTTGAAGAGACTCACACACAGGTAATCACTCAGGCTTCACTAGAGTTTAGCAAATCCTCACTGAAGATCCCATAAACTGTGTCCTTGTGCCTGATGAAGAACATGATAGCTTGTCTTACAGACCTACAAAAATATTTTAAAATGATAGCTTGTCTCACAGACCTACAAAAATATTTTTGTAATGGTGCAGTAGATGTTTTGGCTAATTCTGAATATTCAGTCATGTACGTGTGAACACACACACAAATATTCACTCGCACATATGATGCTGGAAACATTTAATTTTTGATAATGACCAAGACGAACGAATGTACACAAAAAAGACCAAAAACATGATCTTTGAAGCAAAAATTAAAAAATTATTTTTTATAAATGGGTCATGACCTGTAGATTGGCAGCTAACAACAGCCAGGCATAAATTTAAACTAAGCGAAGACTTCTTAGGAAACTACATTGTCTAGTTTGTATAATTTATATAACCATATGTATCTGCTTTAGTTTAACGTATGTCACAATTGATTGGTTGATCAGAGTAAAGCCCACAAACTTTATAACGCCCTTTTTTGTTTTTTTCATAAAAAGAGGTTGTATTTCGTTTTTAAATCTAAATAAATTGTTCACTCGACAGTAATTTACAATCACATGATAAGATGCACTGATATGCATTGAAACACAACTGCAATTGTGTAGCAATTTTTACGTGTTTTTGGCGTAATATCCTAAAATAAATAATATTGCTCTAGTCTGTATTGAGCCGTCTTTTAAATTAAATGTTACAAACATTGGAATTGTGCTCTATTCATTCTCATCATATATATATATATATATATATATATATATATATATATATATATATATATATACATACACACACACACCTGGTGTAACAGCAAAATTGTCCAATCATGTTACAGCATATGATAATTGTCCATCCTACAAAATGTTTAATATCTAAAAAACATTAAACTAATTGTGTTTCTTTTTTCCAGGTTTTCAGATAAGACATTTAGGCATCTTGATACCATTTTTT
>CAHIKZ030001089.1:117500-125000 GCA_903632075.3 Acanthosepion pharaonis | reverse complement strand
CAAACAGATAACCAAAATTTTTTATATAAGATCAGCGTTCCGTTTAAAATATGATCACATTGTCGTCACGTGGGCAATGCTGTGAAAACGTATTCAAAGATGATTTCAAAATATTAAACAAACTCGATTGAACTATTTTCTCATATAAACAGTTCGTCAAGAAATCCCTTCCATTGATATAGGAATACGCAGAGATCAATAGGTTCTTATATTTTCATACAAGCTTGAAGTCTTCCATGTTACAAAGTAAATCAAAAATGATTTCAAAATATTAGACTGGCACGATGGAACGATTTTAAACAGTTCGTTAATAAATCCTTTCCTTACTTCTTTACTTTCCTTCTTGACGGAATGTTAAGGGGTAAATTGGAAGTGTGTTCTGATGAACCAGGTAATAACTACATACCAGGGGAAATAAATTCTAAACAATGGACCCTTAAGGTTGTCTGTTTTCTATTTAAATTGAATGATATATATATATATAAAGAAATATAGTCTTATGGTGTGCTATATTTATGGGATAAAGTGCTCAATATCAGAGATAGAGAGTGTGTAAATATAAAAGTGAACATTGAAGTCAACACGCCTCTAAGTGTTGACTTCAATGTTCACTTTATATATATATATATATATATATATATAAATTGTCATCTAAATTATATAAAAATGGGTATAACATTGACATTTACCAAAATTACACAAAAATATCTTGAAATACTAAAGAGTAAATTTATTCAATAAAATCGCCATTGGCTTTAACCACAGCCTCCAGACGACCAGAATCTCCTGCAACTCTTCTGGATGGTCTCCTTGTTTAAGTTGGTGAGTATTGCCATAATCCTTGCCTTCAGTTCATCTTTGGTGTTACAAGGAGTTTTGATGGTCTCTCGTTCATCTGTGCCCCACACAATAATAATCAAGGGGGTTGCAATCTGGGGAGTTAGGTGGCCAGATGTAAGGGGTGATGTGGTCACAGAAATTGTCTGACTGTCATGACTGGATCCGCCTGCATGTGTGGCATGGTGCAGAGTCCTGTTGCCAGACATAGGGTCTTCCAGGATCCACCCTCTTCACCCAGGGTAGAACTACCTCCTCAAGGAATTTGGTGTAGGCTTCCATGTTGAATCTGAAGACCTGTGGGAAGATGAATGGAGACATGATGTCACCATCACTAGTGATCACTCCAAACACCTTCATAATCACCATTAGACTCATCCAACTTTTTCCAAATCCTCTGCATTGTCCTCATATTGACATCCAAGTACCCTGAAATGTTAGTATTAGAGCTTCTGGTGCAAATGCCAATCAGTACAAGATGCCGTTTCCAAATTTCTGGCAGAGTGAACTGGGTCATGGTGATTTTTTTCTCACAGACAGTTGCCCAAATGACCCTACTATACTGTAGCGTTGACAAAATAAAAAAAACAATGCGCATGTGTGAAGTTAAAAATATAAAATGGTGATAATTTACCCACAGTTAATGTTGGACAATCTCATCACAGATGAAGAAAAGTCTTGAGGCAACAGAAATGTAGTTCTACAGAAGGATGCTGAAGATGTGGGAAACAACTAAGTTTTAGTGAAAGCAGAAATAAAAGAACATTTAGAAAGAGACAACTGAACAATTTGTAAGGCACATAATGAAGAAAGAGGGCTTAGAAAATTTAATACTCACAATGACATATTGAAGGCAAGAGAAACAAATGAAAGCAGTTTGTATAAATAGTTGGCAGAACTATAAAGGAGAGGAAATTGTAGAAAGCCATGATCACCAATGTCCTGAAGGGACATGGCACAGAGAAGAAGGAGGAGGAGCTCAAGTAAATGGATGGCTGAACAAGGTTAAGGAGAAATAACAAAAAGATAAAATTTATTAAGAGCTACAAAGGAGAGGAAACAGGTTTTATTGAAATCAACTGACACGGTCTGGATATTTATTTCTATGATGCATTTTTCCAGTTTGACGAGACGATGTCACAATTAAATCAAGTTTTATGCAAAATGAAAAATAATGTAAAGAAAATTAAACAAGTCTCATCAGTCAATATTATTTTTAGCTGATTAGAAAATTCAGTGGTTCATAAAAACCTGCTGGGTCATTTAATGTCAAAATAAGAGTCTATACGTTGTGCTTACAATGGAATCCATGAGTATCCACCCAGTGTGTGTGTCATCCTTTTGTTAGGGAGGGGACTATTTGTTAGGGAGGGGACTATTTGTTTCTCCTCAACAAAGGATGCAGTTGACATATTCTAAATCTTGCTGACAAAATAATGCTACCTAAGTATACATTTTATATATATATATATATATATATATATAAATACACCTAGTGAGCCAGACAAACCTACCTCTGACGATCCGTTTAGTTGAAACCTAGGTAGGTTTGTCTGGCTCACTAGGTGTATCTAGGTCTGCTCTACGGTTGTATTGAGCTCTTTTGTTAGTTTTTTCTTTGGGCTTCAGACCTGCATCTGTGCGATTTTTTTGTCAGCAGAAGTTCATGTTTGTAGCTCTTTTCTTTTTTAAAACCGTTTTTTCCTCGAGATTGATTTGATTAGCAAATCAAAAATTCGAGGGTTTTTTCGAAAATGAGTCTAGTTATCTATATTTATATATATATATATATATATATATATATATATATATATATATATATATATATATATATATATATATGTATGTATGTATGTATGTATTCACTATCATTACAGTATCGTATAAATATCTATATTTAAATTATGCAACATTCAATTTTCAGTCAGAATCTTGTGATTGCATTGTGCATGAAACTCGGTGTGTGGCTTGTGAAGAAAAATATATATATTATATAATAAAAAAGCTCAAACGCTAATATTCCATGGTTATAATTTATTACATTGAAATCGTAATCACAATCCAATTCATCAGACCTACAAATACAAAAAGAAATCGGAAAATATAAGTCCGGGTATAAAAAACAAAATTTTAGTGAGAGCATATATGTGGGAGTGGAAAACAAGTTTGAAAGTGAAATGTCTGAAAGCTCTAGAGAGAGGGTGTAATAGAAGAAAGAAGACCAGGAAGGCCTCAAGATGAAGTTTGTGATTAAAATTTAACAAAGAGACGTTTTAAAGAGAGGAGTTAAATAACGGTTTAAATGAGTGAGATACAGATAAATATGATTTATCTTTCAATGCATAATTCGCTACCAAATCGCTGACCTACATTAAAATTAAAAAACAGACACTGGAAATGTGTGTATATAACTGATAACAGAAAATTTTTAAAATGATCAGCTTTCCGTTTAGCATGGTCACGTTGTCATCACATGGGCGACGCATGCTAAACGGAAAGCTGATCATTTTAAAAATTTTCAGTTATCTGTTTTGGATAAGACCTGTTGTTTATGTCTATCGTCTTTGTCAAATTGAACTGAATTGTATTTTAATGAATATTGTCTTGAAAAAGGTTTATTAAATCGAAACGTCAGACGTCGACATTTCATTCATTTTAAACAACATAATTGCATTTAAGGATTTTTGTTTGTTTTTTCCAAATTTTTCTTCATATATATATATATATATATATATATATATATATATATATATATATATATATATGTGTGTGTGTGTGTGTGTGAAACAGTACAGAAAATATGGCATAAAAGCAAGAAATTTTATATTACAGGCCATGATAGATTTAAAATTAAAATTAAAACAAAACACACACAGTCGACCGTTAACAGTTCTGATGAGAGGGGACAAAACCGGTCGACTGGTGTGTGTTTTGTTTTTATTTTAAATCTATCATGGCCTATAATATAAAATTTCTTGCTTTTTATGCTATATATATATATATATATATATATATATATATATATATATATATATATATATATATATATATATGTATAAAATAGCTGGCCACTTGTATTTGAGGATACCTGTTTACTAGGGCAACTAGCCAATACCTTATTACTGTTGCTCAGTCAAGCACATTTGTGTTTGTTCAACACCCACAGAGCCCACCTGTGGCTTATACTGTAACTATGCTGAGCAGACCTTAGTTACAGTTTCTGGGAGAGAGTGTGTTATCTAGCGTGATCAACAATTTGAGCGAGGCCAGTATGCTCAAACCTTCAGTCATGATGACTTGTGACTGTACTAGCACTGCTATCGACAGACCCCAAGTGTCCCATCTACCCAATTTCACTCACAAGGCTTGGGTCAATCCACAGTATGGTTTTTTTTCAGGCACTTTCCAAACTGATAACATATATATATATATATATATATATATATATATATATATATATATATATATATATATATATTATCCCTCCAAACTGATAACATATACATATATATATATATATATATATATATAAAATATATAAGAATATAAAACAGACACTTATTAATAATAGCTTTCCAAACTATATAGTTGATGAACAAAATAAGATGCTTTCTTAGAAATCTCAATAATAAGCAAATTGTGCATAATACTGCTTCTACTGATCTCAAATATATTAATCTCCTATATCGTAATCAAATGCATACTAATTATAAACAAGAAAACATATTAAAAAATTTAGTAAATTCTAATATATCAACTACAGATCCTAGCAAAAATTAAATTAATCATATACTACACTAAATCTAGTATATCCAACAATACTTCGCAATGATTCTTCTCCCTGGTTAGCGATTTGCAAAAAACCAACATAGTTTATAAATTCAAGTGCCCTTTGGGAGAGTGTATCTCCAACGAATTAAATAATATTTATGTTGGTCACACCACAAACTCACTTTCACGACGCTTGACACTACATTTTAATGAAAACTCTAACATTTTAGGCATTTAAAACAACATGCCTGCCCGCACACACAATTCCGTAAAATACTTGTCGAAACACAACTATACTTCCGACATGAAAAAACAATAGACAAAAAACTAAAAAATACTTGAAGCATTATACATCAAACAGTTAAAACCAACCTAAACAAAATCAATTATGGCATCTCTACAAATATTCTTAAATGTCTATAATTGGTAACAGAAGCCATTGGTTTATATCAACGGCTTTCCTTACTTCATTCTACAATTCACTCTCGTGTAGTCATGTGTGACATCATGAGATGCGGTGCGATTTTCACTTCTAGCGTCTTATATGCGCGGGTTTATTGTTGCTTAGTGATCAACTATGTAAACAATGACCGACTATCATCACTGTTGTGTCCGTATATTGTTTAATATGTTTGTGATTTACATCTTTGATAATGGCTTAAGTAAGTAAAAGCTTAGATTATATTAAAAAATATGGATCAATATTGTGAATTTCTTTCTTCGTTTAATGATAATGTTATCAAACTTATCAGATGTTACGAACAAATTTTATATAAAATAAATAGACAACACTTGTCTATATTATTTAATGAAACGTGTGTGTGTATATATATATATATATATATATATAAAGGGTGTTCCAATAACTAGGACTGAATTTAAATGTGAATTAAAGTTTAAATGTCTAATGATTTTTTTCTTTCTCTTTCAGATTTAACAACTTAAGACTTTGCCAATTTCAGCCATGGAAAGATTAACAATCAAGCAACGTGCTAAAGTTGTTGATGCCTATTATGAAAATGGACATTCAAACAGAAATGCATTTCACGCACTTCGACGTTTTTTTTTGCTCAACATAATCAACCAACCAAGAGTGCAATTGGAAATGATGTAACGTTGTTGTGGTGAGGTTCAATTCCTGTGTGTGATGACAAATAGAGGGGTCTGGATTTTTGGCTATATTCTCGTGCACTGCAGCAATGTTTTCCCTGAGATCGTCCCCCTCCAGACTGATGACATTATATATATATATATATATGTATAAAGGTTGTTCCAATAACTTGGAATGATTTTAAATGTGAATTAATTTTAAGTGTCTAATGATTTTTTTCTTTTTCTTTCCGATTTAACAACTCAACCATGGAAAGATTAACAATCAAACAACAAATCCTTCCTTTTCTATAAATATTTTCATGGCAACTGCTCTGATGAGTTTTCTTCCCTTGTGCCCCAACTACAGGAATTTAAGTTTGTTACTAGACTGGCATTTAGGTACCACTCTTTTATTGTTGAAATAGTTATATATAACCACCTGAGGCGAATAAAGAAAACAGTAACCAGCGAGTAAATTCAAGCTCTCTCAGCTGGTATTTCAACCTTGAGTCGTTCCTTCTTGAGTTCTGTCTCAAAATCACACTAACTGCCCGTTCTTGCCGTCAACCGTGAACGTCCCTCGAAGAACTCCCCGACTCGGAAAAAAGTAGTTGCTTTTATAGTTGTTCATATACCCATAATCCCTTGCGTCTTCACGTGAACCCATAATTCATTGTGTCCATGTCCCATAATGCATTGCATCTTTATTGCATAAAAATTCTTTTACGTTATCTGGCCGAGAATGGATTACGGCAGAGCGGTAAGTGCTTTTTTTCTCTCCCTCATTTCAACTGCAGTAGCTTTACAGGCTAAGCAAATACGGGCTCTTTTTGGCGGGGACAAAGCAAGTCGCGACCAGTTGTGCTCGTCCCAGGTTCTGTCTCATGTCCGCCACACCACCACTTCCCGACAATTTGTACCTCCCTTTTGTTTATTTGCATCTCTGATAATTACCATCTTCAAAAGTGTAAATGCTTTTAAAGGCAACGTCAATCACCATCTTCTGTCTTCTCAAATCCCGTTCATCTCTTATCATTTCCCCAACCCCACTATACCCAGTCTTTTCCCTCACTTTCACTCTCTGTAACCCCCCTGCATACTAGTGGCACTCCCACCTTGCTTGGGTTGAAATGAGAAGGAAAAACAATCTGAATCTGTTAGAGAATCAATATTTCAGCTGTGGGTAAATAGCAGGCCAGAATTAAGTTGCATGGAGGACAAGTCCTTGGGACATGTGTCTGGTGGATTGAATTTTATCCCCCACATAAAATACTGCTACAAGTTCACATGTGTCCATTAAGATGTGGCAAGGGTAAACAGTAGGTATTATGGCTAGGTTTCTTGCACACTAAGAAAATTTAATGAAGAAAATGTGCTTCCTGGCAAGGTTGAAACCTGGCACAGCAGTTAACCATTGCCAACAAGGTTTTACTGAGGCGTGATTATTACCCCTCACCATAATGTATGTGGGGCTATGTTGGAAAATGATCTTGTGATCCTGGAATTATATATATATATATTTATATATATATTTGAACTTTATTTCAGTCATTCTTGGAGAGTAATTATACATTCTTATTGGTCAAAGTAGAGTCCTATAGTGTTATAAAAACCTTGGAGAATTCCAGTAAGATATATTTAATCATTTTTAAGATGCAACAGATCTTAATCTAGCAATTGGACAATTTGGCTGTTATATGATTTGGACAATTTTGCTGTTACACCTAGCATATATATATATATATATATATATATATATATATAAAATTCCAAATTCTAAATAGAGTCTGCCCAAAATTA
>CAHIKZ030001089.1:97500-110000 GCA_903632075.3 Acanthosepion pharaonis | reverse complement strand
TCATGACATTAGATTTTAAAGTTTTGTAGAGTTTGTGATTTGAGGAACTCAAATTTCTGCCTCATTTGGAATTTCATCCCAAATTGGACTTAAACCCAAATCAGAGTTAAAGTGAGGTTTTGAAGTTCTGTGGCAAATTTGTCCACATTGGAAGGTCACCAGTGTGGTGTGTTCACATCAGGTCACCACCGTGGATAGGCAGTAGGATAATTATTTTTATCAAAACTTCAGAAATAAAATGAACTGACTCAAGGGTTTAAAATAAATAAAATATTTTTATTTATTTTCTTTAGATTGAGGAGTGAGTCCTTTGGTATTCAGCATAGCAAAATGTTCATTAATAAGGCGGATATTGGTAGCAGTCTGGAGAATTGTCCATTTCAGTAGTTTGAAATCATACTATAATAAGAATAGTAGTAATCTCAGAAATTAGGTCATTGTCAATCTACTATGTTTTTTGGCCCTTAGCAGGGCAGAAATATCAGTAGCAAATGACTTCTTAATGTATTTTGCGTGGCTGGTTTCTACACAGTAACATTCTTTTGTTCTATCCTTTCCTCATCCCATCTACCTCTAGTTCAGACCAGGCTCAAGAATTTGGCGTGGACATTGGTTTTGGCCAACATCAAAAGTCTTTTTGTGTTAATGTTTTTGAATTGGCTAAAATTATTTTATTTTCTGGCATTCCTTTCTTTTTCCTTATAACAGAATTTATGTGTGGGGTCTTCCTGATTTTTGTTAGATTTCAGTCAAAAATTAGTAGGCTCTGGTCCCACGAACTTCCAGCGTTTTATGGCCAGGTTAAATCTATTCTTCTTCTTCCTCATTGTCTTAAATTCAACCTTCATGGTCCTGATTTCAAATATGATTTTATGACACACTGACTCCTCTATAATGGCCATGTAGCGCCATTCAAGCATTTTTAATGTAAAATCTACCAGACTTGGCAAAAGACCAATGCTTACAAGTTAAACAGGAGAACACTAAACCTGGATAAAGAGTTCAAAACTGGATGTCTCCCAACAGTGGCAGGAGAGCTAACTGGTCTAAGTGGTGGAGGTTGTTGTTGGCTCACTTCACTAAAACTATATACTTCATTTTGTTTCGGATATATTTTTAGTTTAATAATTAAAAATCTTCTTGCAGTCTTCTTGCAATTGATGTTTAAGACTGAATGCATGGTTGCTAGCAAAATGGACAGCCTAACATGCAAATTACAAATTGGGGACGACAAAATTAAATAAGTATAACAATTTAGAAATCTGGAAACAGTATTAACAGAGGATGCACCCCTCCCCATTCATATCACTGTATATTTTAGTAAAAAGTATTTGTACATATTGTTACGAGGATGCATTTCTATAATAAGGGATTCCACTGAGTTCTACTTGTTAATACAAAAAAGTTTTCATTCATGAAGTAGTTGTAAAATAGAGAAATTAGAAATAGAATGTTTGGAAGATTCTAGATCATTCTAGTATATTCGAGAAAAATCTAGATAATTCGAGAAACATCTAGAAAAATGCAAATTAGGTGTTAGCCCCTATAAAAATGGGATTTTGGAAAAGGGTTGTCAGTTGGTGAAAGGAAATTGTTGCCTGTATCAACTCTGGCTTTTTGATTCAAGGATTCCAGCCGAAAGAATCTCTATAAAAAAGTTGCCGACCAACCAAAATCCAAAAGAGAATTTCATGGAACAAATTTGGTAAATAGAATTTTGACTAATTTTCATTGACCAAACAAAAAATTAATATTTATTTACACACCTTTGTGGATTTCCAAATATAGCACTTAGATTACTTCAGTAGCCCTAAAGTGTTAAAGATATTTGATTCCCTTTCCTTCTTCCTCGTAACACTCCGCCAGTAACTCTTTGTTTTCTGTTTTGTAGGCCACAATTGTTTATCCTGTATATATTTTATGTTCTGTTTTAGTAAATTAAATATTTGTTTGTGATTTAGCTCTGTGTTGTGGTAAATCATTTTTTTTCCTTTGTTACAATTATCAACACGTAACAATATATATCCAGAAATTTTTACCACCATGGCTGTATTTTCTTCAGTGAAAATGTGGTATTTTGGTAGTTGTTTGGCTTGGATAGAGAAGGATGCTTTATTCTTTTTTCTTTATTTATTCTTGTGATGCTTGTGTCAATTGTTAGAATAAAGGGGGGTCGTGAATTGAAGTAGGTTAAGTTAATGATGAGCAGACTTTCCCTTCCCCTCTCCCATCGGCATTAGTGCCACAATCAGAAATAAAGAGTATTAACACTGGACAAAAAATGTGACATGGAAATTCAGAGGTGAATTTTGGGATAGTGAAAGAAGCCTTCTAAAAGCTGAGCAAAGTATTAAGAAACAGAAAAATATCATTAGAAACAACAAAAAGTGTACTGAACGAAGGTGACATCCAGAGGTTTGGTGATGTTTGGTGATGCCAGGAACAAATTCCTTGATTGTATTTTTTTTTTTTTTTTTTTAAGCATTGTGCCCCAAGCAAGGCGTGAAGCCACTAGGATGCAGGGGTTGCGGAAGATTTGGGCGAGAGCAGATAAGAGTGATAGGAGAAAGGAAGGGAGAAGGATAGTGGGTAGATCAAAATGTAATTGGAGATGTCGATTGACATTACATTTAAATAGTTGGAGATTATAGCTTTCAGAGAAACAGTGATTGGGAGGGTGTTCCACTGGCGAGAGGTGCGGGTATGAAGCTATTGGAGTAGAAGAGACGGCTACATTTGAAGGTTTCTCGATTGTAAGGGGTGAGAGCGGGATGCCAGCCTGCAGAGGGCGCTTTGAATTCATGGAGTCTGGGAACCAGAGAGAGCAGCTCATCAGAGCAGTTACCATGGAAGTATTTGTAGAAAAAGACAGAGAGAGGCGACGGCACGTCTGTGAGAGAGTGACTGCAAACAAGACGCTAGATCAGGGCCAATTAGATTACATATCCTTCTCTGGATCTTGTCAAGAACTCCGAGGTAAGCAGAAGGTGCTCCAGCCCATATATGGCAGCAATACTCCATGCAAGGGCGAATGGTTGTTTTGTATGCCACTAGGATTCAAGTGGGGGTGGCTAGTACTGAGAAATGGGAGAAAGGAAGACATTTTACATATGTAAAAAGAGAAGAAACATGGAATAAATACTTCATTCAAATTAAATATAAACAAAATTTTTATTTCACTCTTTGATTGAATGCCCTCCCAATATGGATGTACAGGGGGGGGGGGGGCGTTGCACCCCCCTTTTGCATACTACTGACTGTTATGCAATATCAGTCCTCCTATTTAGCAGTGAATGCTGCAGAATCTCTTCAAAGATGAAGAAGTGACTTGAAGCAACAGAAATGTGCTTATATAGAAGGATGCCAAGAATATCATGAACCGAACATGTGAGCAATGAGAAAGTTCTAGAAACAATGGCAACAAAAAGGACACTTATGCTTAATAAGGAGGCATGGTAGAGTAATGGAAAGTGGCTTGGATTGAGGAATTGGAGAGACAAGTTTGAATTCCAGTTATGTGGTAATACCCTTGGGAAAGGTATGAATCCTCTTCTCCCCCCAGCTATGGGTAAATAGCAGGACAGACTGGGTCCTATAGCCATAGATGGCCATTAGTATACCACAGAAAGAAATGGCAATCTACTAGAGATAAAAATCTGCCTCATCAGTCATGTATCGAAAGATACATGATCGCCAAAGTGTGTATCATGCATGGCACATAACTGATGCATAACATCAGTAAAAGACAGGGGTACATAATGAGGAAAGAGGGCTTGGAAATTTTGATACTTTCAGGACAGATTGAATTTGAGAGAGCCAGAGGAAACCAATGCACAACCTATCTAGCAGGCTTGAGCGAATGGATCACAGAGTAGAGTTTAGGAGAGATGTCAAAAAATTCAATGGACAGAAAATTGTGGAGAGCTATGATCACCAACGTCCTGTAGGGACACAGCACATAGAAGAAGAAGAATGAGCTTAAGTCAATGGATGACGGACCAAGGTTTAGGAGAGATAGCAAAAAGATAAAATTTAGTAAGAGCAACAAAGGAGAGGAAATTGTGGAGAGCCATGATTGCCAATGTCTGAGAAGGGACACGGCACCTAGAAGAAGAAGAATTAGCTTGAGTAAATGGATGATGGAACAAAGTTTAGGAGAGATAACAAAAAGACAAAATTTATTAAGAGCTACGAAAGACAAGAAATTGTGGAGAGCCATGATCACCAACATTCTGAAGGGACATGGCACATAGAAGAAGAAGAAGAATGAGCTTGAGTAAATGGCAGAACAAGGTTTAGGAGAGATAACAAAAAGACAAAATATATTAAGAGCGACAAAGGATGGGAAATTGTGGAGAGCCATAATTGCCAATGTCCTGAAGGGACAAGTCACATAGAAGAATGAGCTTGAGTAAATGGATGGCGGAACAAGGTTTAGGAGAGATAACAAAGGAAGAAAATTTAGTAAGAGCTATAAAGAAGAGGAAATTGTGAAGAGCCATGATCGCTAACATCCTGAAGTTACAAGGCAGACAGAAGAAGAAGGAGCTTGAGTAAATGGATTGCGGAACAGGGTCTAGGGGAGATAACAAAAAAGCAAAATTTATTAAGAGCTACAAAGGGTGGGAAATTGTGGAGAGCCATGATCACAAAATTCTGAAAGGACATAGGAGGAGAATTAAAAATCTTAATTCTCTTGTCTTTATAAAAATATGGCGCCAGTTCGTTTTCATATTAAAACATTTACTTCTCTTCCTCAACCACTCTTCAATAACATCAGGAATATCATTAGCCATTTTGCCAAAGTTGACAGATGTGGTATTTTTTAAAGAGATAAAAAATAATTACCACTTTCTACCAATGTCTGGCATTGTATTATATATATATATATTGGCTGGGCAGAAAATGTAAACTTTTGACTGATAAAGTTTCAAATGTTGTTTCTGCTACCTTCTTTTCGCCAAAAATGCGTGTTGTCTTTAGTACTTGTACTGTTTTTGGATCTTTTCCAAGGATCGTTTGCCTATCATAATAAAAAGTTCGATTATATATAGATTTAAATGTCAGTGCGAAGCTGAATACATAGGGAAGAACATGTCTTCGTTTGGAAACAAGAATCGGACAACATGTACCCAGACACATTAAATTACATTTAGATAATCGCATTCGTGTTTACGCAATCAGTTCACGATTTTGCTGGATCGGGCAACACCTATTAGAAAAATGAGTCATGCTCAAAACGTTTCACAATGGACTCGTTTTCAATTATATGCGTAGATGGCAGGTCCAAATATCATCTGTCTATTTTGGAAGCCATCTGCCTCAAATTATTTAAACCATCGCTTTCTAAACAAAAGGAGAATTTTTCACGATCGCTAAATTTATTTTTTTGATATATGAGCAACTTATTTTCCTATCTTACTGCTCAGGTTGGTTCATTATTATTAATTCATTATTTACGCATTTATTTTAATCGTAAATTTATTTTAATTTTACGTATATATATCTTCGTAAGATTTTAGACGTGTTCCAACCATACCATTTTGGCGTTCTTCTCATTTTCATTACACACACAAGTTACCACTAAACCAAAATGCATGATTTATTTTTTCTAGTGTTACATTTTTCATCTATAATGGTGGTTCAATGATGAGAAAACATGCTAATCTATCAAATTCTATGACTACCATTAGTCCGTCAGTCACACCCTCTAAAATAACCATACATTGACCAATCAAAACCAAATTTTGGAGAAAAGTGCAAGCAGGTGGGTGGGGGGGTACAAAGTACATTTGGTTTTACTAAGGGGAGTAAAAACTGCAAAGTAGTTGTCAAAAGTATTTTTCCAAACAAATCAGCTTATTCAAATTTCATCGATTGGTTTGCGAAATTGAATGAAACGTAGAGTTTGTAAATCTCAACAAACAGTGTTAGTGATAACTTTAACAATACTGTGATGATTTCAACATGTGTCAGTTAGTTCCAAAAATTTCTAGTATTTTAAAAATGCCTGAAATATTGAATTACATACGGAAATTAATTTTTCTTTTAATATGGATGAGCTTTTTAGTCTATTATTTTTCAAGTAAAAGCAACTTCAAACAAGACATTTAAAAAGCATTTTTTGGGATTTTTTTTTTTTTTTTTTTAGAATTTTCATGACAGTGCCTAAATATATACAAAGAGGGGGATCAATTTAGTACTTAAATAATAGCGAAACTGATCCCCCACTTCCTATAATATTTTATCTTAATTGAAATTATGTGATATAATTTTTATACCTTAAGTTGTGTACAAAGGGGAGGGGCTAGTTTTAATACTAAAAATATCGAAACTCGACCATTTGTCAATCATCCCTCAAATTTGACCATCCTGGGTATAGCAATAAACTACATCCACATCCTGGGTATCATGATAAACGACGTCCAACAGCAAAGCCTCTAATCAGGAGGTTTTGAGGAGCATGGAACCACCTCTTAGCTGCTGGTGTTCCCAGGTCCACCCTGACCCTGGGTAGTAGCATCTGTTACAGTCCCAGCTGTAGGCAAATAGTTAACCCCCAAACTGGGGTCAAAACATGTAAAAATAGGTTTAATACGAGCAAAACTTTTTTTATAAAAAATTATTACCAGCAATACTTTTTTTTGAAAAAATACTATCAAAAATACTTTTTGAAAAAAAATTATTACCAATAATAAAAATCTTGTCGGCATTAAATAACCCATTATGCCGTAAAACAAACCAAACCAAATTCAAATTTGGAAATTTACCCGATATACAGGAAGAAAATTATGGCTGGTTTCACTGGTTAGCCTCAATAAATGCCACCTCTGCACTGAAAAACTATTATTTGTAATGTGTTTCTCTGTCTCTATCACCCTCACTAGTTGTTTTTAGTTTGTTTTTTTTTTTTTATTTTGTCTTCTCCTTCCCCCAATACTTTAAATGAAAAAGCTGTCAATTATCTTTCTACCCTGCAACCTGGCTTTTGGATGCCACCCCTAATTTAAATGAAACTTTAGTCTTTGTATTCTTTACGGATGACATGAGAAACTATTTATCCCCATGTCCATGCATTGAATGGTGAACAATAAAAATGGTGAAAAAAAGGAAAAAACAAACTCTTTAAACAGCTTAAAATTAAACACCACTAACAGTTTAAGTTTAAGCTATTTAAAGTAAAATTTCTAATCAGAGGACAATTGTTGACTGTTTATTTACTTCAGGTTCAGTTGTCCAGGAACTGTCAAGTACACACACATATTGATCTCAATGGCTCTACCACAACCTTGTCACAGAAGTCATATTAAGTAATAAATGAAAAGAGATTTGCTTCCAAGGATACATGGATACAAAACAGATTATAAGATCAACTTCTATCAAATGGAGATTTTGGCCAATTTTATTTACTATTTCCTCCTTGTTCAGTTGTCCAGTCCCTGTCAAGTGCACACAATTGATCTCAGTGGCTCTACCACAGCCCTATCACAGAAGTCATGAGAAGATATGCTTTCAAGGATACAAAACAGATTGTAAGATCAACTGCTATCAAATGGAGATTTTGGCCAATTTTATTTACTATTTATTTTCTTCTGGTTCACTTGTCCAGTCACCATCAAGTACACATCATTGATCTCAGTGGCTCTAGCAAGGGACTCAATTGATGAATCACCCAGGGAGAAATCAAAGAAAGTAAATATTGATTGACAACAAAGATTAAATAATTTATGCAAAGACTACGCAGAAGGAAGGAAAAATTTTGATCAAGTGTTATGCGGACTTGGTCACAACATAAGATTCTAGTTATTAAATACTTTTTTTAAAGGTTGATATAAAACCGTGTGCGTATGTCTAAACATGAGCTACCTAAATTTAAAATTAAACACCGGTAACATTTTAATTTTAAGCTATTTAGCGTTAAATTGCCTATTTTTTCATTTCTACTGCCATTATTATCTAAATTCGCAATTTGTTAATCTATTTAAAGTTAAATTTCTAATCAGAGGACAATTGTTGTCTGTTTATTTACTTCTGGTTCAGTTGCCCAGAAACTGTCAAGTACACACTATTGATTCAGTGGCTCTTCTACCACAACCCCATCACAGAAATCATATTAAGTAATAAATGAAAAAAAGGGAAAAACAAACTCTTTAAACAGCTTAAAATTAAACACCACTAAAAGTTTAAGTTTAAGCTATTTAAAGTAAAATTTCTAATCAGAGGACAATTGTTGACTGTTTATTTACTTCAGGTTCAGTTGTCCAGGAACTGTCAAGTACACACACATATTGATCTCAATGGCTCTATCACAACCTTGTCACAGAAGTCATATTAAGTAATAAATGAAAAGAGAAGATTTGCTTCCTAGGATACATGGATATAAAACAGATTATAAGATCAACTTCTATCAGATGGAGATTTTGGCCTATTTTTCCACTTTTACCAGTGCATTTATTACCTAAATTACACATTGAATATTAGTCCTGGGTATGACTATAAACTACATCCGTTAGCAAGACCTCTGATCAGGAGATGAAATGGATTCATGCCTTTCTTGAGGAAATTTGGTGAGAGTGCAACAGACTAGCCTGAAATTAGAACTCACCTTCTTGATATTCCATTACGATATACTCACATCTGTACATAGGATGAGGAAAACAAAAAAAAATAAATGTTGAAGCTCCCTAGGTATTATTTCCCCTCTGGGAAAAGCCACAGATGCCAGAGATTAACACCCGCTGAAACTCTGGGGAGAAATACTAAGTACAATATAATCCAAGAGGGGAAAAGGGAGTTTATTTTCTTCCTCACTTATTTCTCTTCTTTTATATTTACTCCTACTTTTTTTCTATTTCTGATAATTCTTTGATAACTTGCCTACCACCTTCATCATGATAATTTCTTCCTTCTTTCAACTTTTTCTCCCTTCATTCTTCCTCGGTCTGAGCAAATTAATAAGGCCACCAAAACATAAGGGGCCACCAGAAATGAAAGAGAAAGAAAAGACTTTAGAAGGAATAGGAAACCCAATCCTAAACAGGAAACAAGGGATAAACCTCTACTCCTGTTCAAAAGATGAGGGAGGAGTGTAAAGCGGACGATAGGCAAACCTAAAATAACTGAGCAATACTAAAATAAGAACAAGAGGAGATATCCTTAGACATGGTGTGATTCTTTTTAATAACTACATTTTTTGCAACTTGCCAACACGTGTTGAAATCCTCATGGTATTGACTGTTATTGAAATTTAAAACTCTAGGTTTCAGTTAATTTCACAAAATAATTGATAAAAATTGAGTAAGCCGATTTGTTTGGAAAAATACTTTAATAAAAACCCTACTTCACGGTTTAATAATTTCTTGAATTTAACTTTATAGGAATCCATGGTAAACAATATTTTTTAAGAAAATTTCTATTTTTCCTTTTAAACAGCAAAATATAAATTCTTAGGATTTCTTACTCTTGAGCATGCAACATACAACTGGCCATGTGTAAATATTTCTTTCTGGAGCCAAATTCCAACGTTTTGGAGCATTTGGTCTTATGATTTGTTTATAGTTCTTACAAACCCAGGATGAACCAGAAACTGGATTTTTGTCTTTATAAAAACTTAAAAATATGCAAAAAAACAATATTGCATTTTATTAAATAAGTATTTTCTATTTTAATTATTAAATCGTTTTTAAAATACTGGGAGTATTTTGTATATTAAATAACAAAACTTTAACAAAATGAATGAAAATTTATTGTACGAAGCTATACACCCTACTAAAACCAACTGTACTTTGTACCCTGTTACCTGTTTCATATCCTCTTTTCTTCCCGACTAAGCATAAGCAAAACAAATTCATGAATTTGGGCAAAAAGCAAAAAAGAATCAAGAATGAAATCAAAATTTGCAAATTTTTTTCATTCTTTAATAGTCAATTGTGTTTAGTTTAATTTGTAATGTATAAATGTAGGTAGAAAAAAGTAAATGTTGTTAATATAGTAAGGGTCACAAAGCACTACCCAGGGCCCCCAATCAGGCTCCCCCCCCCATTCAGGGAGGATCAGTATTTGTAGGCCCTGCTAGCCAGTCTTTTTACATGATATGTTTCTTACTCTTTTGATATGTACATATATCATTATTGAGTCAAACAAACAAGTGATATTGTCCTACAAATGAATTCCTCCTGATCTTGTTCAATCTGATTTGTTATATCATATTTTAGCATTGTTCAGGAATAACATCCTGATCAGAAAAATTGCATTTCTTGTTCCAGTGTCTTGAACACATTAGAGTTAAGTGTATTAAAACATTTTTAGAAACTTTTTATAGACAGCTGGACTCAGACAATTCCTAGCTGAATTTTTCAATCCCTGAGAACTCATTTATTACCGTCCTTCACTAAACCAAATGAGTAAAAATTGTGAATGTAAAATATATAAACTTGAGTAATTTTAATTTTAATACTAAAAAAAAATTTCAAGACAAAATAATATCTATATTTTCTTGACTTCTAGAGGAGTTTGTGATTTTTAATCTGTTTTCAAGACTTCTCTTCAGTACAATCAGTTCTGAGTTTCAAAGCAGCCAAATTTGCAGACATTTTGGAATTTGCTGAAGTGAACAGAAATGCAATTTTGTTAAAAGTTCTGATAAAAATGAGTTAGATTTTCTGCATAACTCTTCAACAAAAGAGTCTGAAAAAGTCATTGGATTGAAAGGAATAAGATACAAAGAAATGCTGTGTTGGAAAAGAAAGAGTTGAAGGCAATTTTACTGGGTGTAGGTTCATGGAAAAGACATTAGTATATGGCTGCCAAGATGGTGAAGTAAATACATCTTTCCCAGTCGATCTACCTATCTACATCAATCTGTTCCTACCTATCTATGTATATATCTATCTCAATCTGTTTATATCTGTCAGTATATTTCAGTCTATATATATATATATATATATATATATATATATATATATATAAAAGAAATATGTTGTAGTGGTTCCAACGAGAGAAAAGTATGTATATTAAAAAAGAAGCATAAACGTTTTTTTGAGTTGTAATGTGGATTTATTGAGAAAAAATATTATACTTTGTTTTACATAATCTCAATAAATCCACATTACAACCAAAAACGTTTATGCACCCTCTTCTTTAATATATATATATATATATATATATATATATATATAAAAAGTCTATATCTATTTCAGTCTGTTCATATCTGTTTGTTTATTTCTATCTGCTTATACTATCTGTCAATCTCAGTCTTTTTATATCTATTTATCTATCTATCTGTTTATAACAATCTAAAGCTTACGGCCACATCATATTGAAATACCAGTTCCTGTACTATGATTGACATTAAGCAACATTGAGCTTTGACAATACATAGATCAATAACATCTTGGGATCATTAGATAATGGCTCAGAATTGTTAATCAGAGAACCAAGTTCCAATTCCTGTCGAGTTTGTTATATTCATTTATGGGCAAATACCCTTGAGAAAGGTATGAACCTACCCTCCCCACCAGCTATGGAATAATTAGTAATACCTGTATCACTAAACCATTATTATTTCCAGAAAAAAATAATTCTTACAATCTAAAAATATTTTCTGGCTTTAACCTACAAATGGTTGATAAGTCATAAAAACGAATCAATCAATCATATCTAGCTATCTCTATCAATTTTTCTCACCAGAATCTATCTTAAATGCACTCCTGATCAAAAATTTAAGACCACTTGAAAAATTTTTTTTAAGAGATTTTTTGTCATGGATACATTATAAACTTTTTCTTACTTAAGGTTACTAATTCTATAATCAAAAAGGTTATGTAGACAAAAAGTTATAATCCGAACATTTTATTGAGAAATTGATATTTTTATAAAATGAGGCGTTTTACACTAAAGAATTTGCAGTTAGGATTTTATCAGACACTTGAATATTAATTTGCCTCATTCGAGGTGGGTAGGGATTTCAAAAAGTAAAAATAAAAGATAAAAAAAAAAAATCGAAATTAAAGAAGGCATTTGCTTTCCTCAAAATCCCATATCTCTCTCTCTCTCTCTCTCTCTACAATTCTCTTTCTCTACAATCATTCTCTACACTTCTATCTCTCTCTCTCTCTATAATTATCTTTCGTTCTCTACACTTCTATCTCTCTCTCTCTCTCTCTATAATTATCTTTCTTTCTCTACATTTCTATCTCTCTCTCTCTCTATAATTATCTTTCTTTCTCTACATTTCTATCTCTCTCTCTCTCTCTATAATTATCTTTCTTTCTCTACATTTCTATCTCTCTCTCTCTATAATTATCTTTCTTTCTCTACATTTCTATCTCTCTCTCTCTCTATAATTATCTTTCTTTCTCTACATTTCTATCTCTCTCTCTCTCTCTCTATAATTATCTTTCTTTCTCTACATTTCTATCTCTCTCTCTCTCTCTCTCTCTATAATTATCTTTCTTTCTCTACATTTCTATCTCTCTCTCTCTCTCTATAATTATCTTTCT
>CAHIKZ030001089.1:0-95000 GCA_903632075.3 Acanthosepion pharaonis | reverse complement strand
TTTTGCTTTCCAAAATTTAAAAATTTTTGTTATTTCTCCTAAATCTTGTTCCACTATCCATTTACTCAAGCTCATTCTTCTTCTATATGCTGTGTTCCTTCTGGTCGATGGTGATCATGGCTCTCCACAATTACCCCTCCTTCTGTAGAACTACATATTATGTAACATTTCAATACTCTTCTCATCTTGACAAAATTTTTCTGTTAGTTTCTCTGCTTAGTTTTGTGAAGTCATTTTTCACTATCCCAATGTGTCTTCGGATTTCAGTGTTGCACTTTCCATCCTCTGTTTAGACACTTTCCAGATATTTAAATTGTTGCACTTATTTGATTTTGGGATCTCTAATTTGTAATTTGCACTTTAGCTAACAACTCTGCATTCTGTCTTCTTGCAGTTGATGCTTAGTCCTTTCTTCTTGCTTTCCTTCAAAACCTTCTGTAGGAGTTTTTGTGGTTTCCTTTCTGTATCTGCTATCAACATTTTTTCACCTGCATATCTTATGTTGTTAAGATTAACACTGACAATATTGAATCCTAGCAGGGCTTCAAATTGTCTCAGAATCGCCTCACTGTATTGGTTGTATAATATGGTGAGGAGTACTTGGTGAAAAAAAAACAAGAGAAATAAGATGGAAGGAATACTAGTCAAAAATTAATGACAATGTACAAGGTGCCATCCAAGGCAATCAGACAGAAAAAGAAGTAAATCTTAAACTATGTGCTGTATACTGGAAGATCATGGCTCTCCACAATTTTCTTTCCATTGTAGCTCTTAATGTTTGTCCCTTTGTAAAATCTTTGTTTTGCCAGCCATTCCCACAAGCCTATCAGATAGGTGGCCTGCTGTCTCCCTCTCTCCCTTTTGCCTTCAATATGCCTTGTGAGTATCAAATTCTCCAAGCCCTCCTTTCTCATTATACCTAAAAAATTTCAGATATCTCTCTTTTATTCTGAGTATAAGTGTCTTTTTTGTTTACATATTCCTTAAGACTTCTCTTTACTTATGTTCCCTCTCCATTGTATTCTCAACATCCTTCTGTACAACCACATTTCTGTTGCCTCCAGTCTTCACTTCATCTGTGAGGATGTTACATTGCTCAGAGAAGAAAGCTAGTAACCTTTCCCTAAGGCTTTACTGAACTTAATTCACAGCAGCAATCAACAAAGGAAGAAGAACGCAGCTTTTAAAGAGGAATGGGGACGTGTGAAAAAGTCACGTGGACAGTAAAGATAGTTTCCTTATTTCTTTTCTTTTTTTTCTTTACGAAAATATAACAGAGGAAATTGCCCAGAATTCACTGCCATATAAGAGGATTGATATTACATAGTAGTTCAGCACTCTTTACTCTGTTTCTAATTAAATTTTCCTGTTTCTTAATATTTTACTTAGCTTCTGGAAGACATCTTTTGCTATTCCAATGTATCTTTGAATTTTGGTGTCATATTCGTCATCCTTGATATTTAAACTTCTCTACTTGTTTCATGTGGCCATCTCCAATTCATACTTTACATCTTGGGCTTTTTCTCTTTCTGACAACCATCCATTCAATCTTCTTACAATTGATAGTCCCTTTTTCTCTCTTTCCTTTACTAACATGTCTAGGAAGCATAGTAGTTTCCCTCTTGCACCTGCCATCAAAATGGTGTCATCTGTATACCCTATATTGTTAAGATTGTGTCCACTGATAATCTTATATTTCCTTTTGTGTAATACGAGAAATTTTGAACAAAAATTAAATTAAAAAAAGGTGGGAGTTCGTATTATACACAGATACATGTTTTCAGAAATTTTTACTCAGCTTAAAAAAAAACCTCTTATTTAAAACAGCAAAATTGCCAATACACTCAGTACAGTATTAGATAATAAAACACAAAGTCGGCAGGTGTTAATAACGATTGTTTCTTTCTTTCTTTTTATATGCCATGTCCTTTCAGGATGTAGGCGATCATGGCTCTCCACCTCCCTCTATACCTTGCAATGCTTAACAACCTTCACTCTGTGTCATGGGTCTTACCTATAACTACAGAATGAACTCTTCCTAACACTATGTATACTATGCCTCTCAAGAGAGACGGATGAATCGAATCGAGTCGGGCTGATAGTAGTTCACTCCAAACCAGACTGACAGTCATACTAACACCTTCCACATCTTGTATTATTATTTCGTGTAATATACTTTCGTTATTTCTACTCTTGTGTTCGTGTTGTTCTTCCTTGGTCCTAACCTGGACCATAACACTCTGCCATCTCCCCCAGACCACATTCTGTCATCCACTTGCTCAAGCCAACTAGGTATGTCATGCATTGTTTGCCTTTGTCTCTCTTTCCCTTTATTTGACTCATGAGTATCAGATTCTCCAGGCTCTCTTTCCTTACTATGTGCCCCAAAAACTTCAGCTTCCTCTTCCTGATGTTAAGTATAAGCCTCCTCTTTGTTTGCATCCTCTCTAAGACTTCATTGTTGCTCACATGCTTGGTCCGTGATATCCTTACCATCATTCTGCAGAACCACATCTCTGTTGCCTTGATTGAGTCTCTTCTTAATCTTTGAGGAAATCGTCCAATATTTGCTGCCATAAAGAAGGACAGATGCCATGTAACAGCTCAGTATTCTTTTTTTTTTGTTATCAAAGAAATTCTCCTGTTTTGCAATACCCAGCTACATAGGTGCATGTCCTTCTGCATTTGTATCACTCTTTCTATTAATATTCTGAGCATGAATATCGTGTTCCTTGTTCCAGTGTCTTTAATGAACCATGCACAGTTCTCATCCTATCTCTGGCTTGATTCTGCTGCGTGCTCTATTCATCAGAATACGGATGATGCTTTTTACCAAGTGGCTCATTAGGATTATTGTTGGGTGGAGTTCGCATTCATTTGTGCCTGGTTTCTTAAGCATTGCTATGAAGATAGACCTGCTGAGGTCTTCCAGTATATTCTGCTGTTGTAGATTTCATTTGTTATTTTGGTGATCTTGTCTACAAGACATATTTGATATGTTGGCAATATATGTTCTTCTATGGCATTGATTCTCAACTGCTGTGCTGCACGATCCTCTTAAGTGTGCCGCAAAATATTATCATTGCACACACACGTGTGTGTGTGTGTGTATAGAAGTAGTAATGGTTCAATTTTATTATTTGAATAAATGAATAATTATTAAACCTTTTTCCCGACATTAGCTAAAAAGGCTTTATCAGTTTTATTCCAATTTTCTACTTATTTATGTGAATTAGGCTTCTCAACCCTAAATAACATCAAAAATAAGAACTGAGAAAGACTATGCTCAACTCAAGAAGAGATGAGGGTCTGCTTATTGCACGTTTGACCAAACATTGAAGAAATCGCAAAAAAACACCAGGCATAGTTTTTGTACTAAATAAGCAGTACAAATAGTTGGATAGAAACATTGAAATAAACTAAGTTCATATTTGTGTGTAATTTTTAAAAAATCTATGGCTTTATTTGTGTGGATTGTATAATTGATAAAATTTAAAAAAAAAAAAAAAAAAACACAGTAAGAAATATTAAAAAAGAATCTCCCAGGATGCTCCCTGACAGGAAGAACAAAAGACATATGTGTGAATAAAGAGGGGCTTCCTGGCGCCAAAGACAAATAAGAAAAATCACTCTTTTCTCCTGAACTTTCAGCGGGTAAACACATGTCTTTTGCTTGGGAAGGTATTTCCTTTCAACAGACCATCGCTACCCTTTAATAAAGTTCCTAAATCTATTTCCAGAGTCTCTATCTTGTTCTTTCTCTAGAAACATTATATTTCATCCACGAAAAGAATTCAACACGGATTTGGAGTTTAAACAAAATCACTAGAAACACCCAAACAATTATTAACTCCAAATATTTCATAACATTTAAATGTATAGCCTTTAAAAATTTTGCTACGTGTACCATGATATTTTCATTTGTTCCTCGGCATATGCTGCTGCTTAAAAAGATTGAGAAACATTTGCTCTATGGGAAACTGTGTAGTAATTGAACGTCTTTCATCTCAAAGACAGGAAATTTGACTAAATTGATTAAAAATAATTCATAAAGGGAATACACAAGGTCTGTCATATTTTGTTAACATTAATGTTACCTTCCTCAAAAATTTTTTGAAATGCAAATTAGGAAAAAAAAAAAAAAAACAATCAATGGTACATGTTGAAGCTTGGATAAGCATGGAATAATAATAATACAACACAAAATGTACGTAAACAAAATGTATTGAAACAAGGAAAAGGTACACAAGATTTACAGTTAGTTTTGGTATATTCTTGGGAAGACTGTTCCTGTAGAATGGGTTGACTTAATCGCAGTCGGGCAGAGTCTCTCGATTGGATCTCTTCTTACTTCTTCCCTCGTCTTCCCGGTACCAACCCATATTTATATGGTCGGTACTCCACTATGTAAATTAGGTGGATCGTACCACAACAGTACAACATCTGATTCATTCTTTAATATCATGAAAACTGATATTTTTGTGAAATCTACAAGGCCCGTCTGAAAAGTAACAGGATTTATTCATTCTTTGACGTGAGAGGCATTGTCCACAGTGAGTTCTTGCCACAGGGCCAGACAATTAATCAACACGTCTACAAAGAGATTCTGTGGTGTTTGCTTTATTCAATGTGCAAGAAGAAACAAAAATTGTGGCGGGACAAATCATGGCTGCTTCACTATAACAATGCACCTGCTCACAACGCCCTGAACATCTGGCAGTTCCTAGGTGAGAAAAACATCTCCGTACTGGAACAATATCCCTATTTACCTGATTTTGCTCCGAGTGACTTTTTTCTTTAACCCAAGCTCAAGGGGATCATCAAGGAAACTTGTTTTGAAGGGTTTAAGATATTACTTCTTTTTCTATGTGCCATGTACTGGAAGATCATGGATCTCCACAACTTACTTTCCCTTGTAGCTCTTAATAATGTTTGTCCCTTTGTAAAACCTCTGTTTTGCTAACGATTCCCACAAGCCTGTCAGATAAGTGGCCTGCTGTCTCCCTCTCTCCCTTTTGCTTTCCAAAATGCCCTGTGAGTATCAAATTCTCCAAGCCCTCTTTTCTCATTATACTTAAGAAATTTCAGATATCTCTCTTTTATTCTGAGTATAAGTGTCTCTTTTGTATACATATTCCTTAAGACTTTCTCTTTACTTATGTTCCCTCTCCATTGTATTCTCATCATCCTTCTGTAGAATGACATTTCTGTTGCCTCCAGTCTTCACTTCATCTGTGAGGAAATTGCCCAGAATTCACTGCCAAATAAGAATCCTTCTAGTAGTGCATAGACACATGGCAGAGAAGGATGGAAATGCATAAAACTCGAGGGGGATTACTTTGGAGCAGAAACCATGTAGTTTGTTGCTTGGAAGTGAAATAAAGGGGTGCAGAACTAATTTCAACTCGGAACTAATTTCTGGCAGCAACTGCTAAACACTTCTTGCTCTGCCGCATGACATTTTCTGATTCCCACCTGAAATTTTCAAAGCTAACCAACTTCAATTCTATGTCAACTTCAGAATAAAATCATATTATGCAGCATAGCACAAAGCCTCATATCTTGTTTTGAAACAGTTTAATTTTTTTTACATTGTAATTTGTAATTTACGAACTTGAAATCTGTGAAATCCTCAGTACACAGATTTAAATTTCAATAAATCCGTGAAGTTTTCAAACAAAATTAAAATTTAATTTAATTTGATTTTCTTAAATTTTGATCAATAACGGCTTCTTTTGAATGAGAGTTTTTTTTACAAAAAATAAAAAAAATCAGCTAAACAATCTACTGTTCTTGCTACAAAGAACATTGCATTTTTATTGAATCAGATTTTTAAATGAATAAAAGTAAATAAAAAGAGCCAATTTATTCATTTGCATCAGAATGAAAGTTGCAGGAAAGATGAATTCTGAATCATCTTATCTACTAAAGATTTTTAATGCTAAATTAAAAAATTAACACCAACTTATTGCATTTTAAGAATTCACAGAAATTGATACCTTTGATTTTAAATCGAGTTGAAATTAGTTCTGTCACTCAAAATAAATTGTGACACCAGTCTCGTTACTTTTCCGACAGACCTCGTATGTATGACATTGAGATTTTAATGGATAATATGGTACAACTTCTTAAAAATATTTACATAGGAATAGCTATACTATGGGGAAGTGGGTAGGAAAGTTACTCACTGCTTTCCTCTCTCTTGCATTCAATGTCCTGTGAGGGTCAAATTCTCCAAGCCTTCTAAACAATGAATATATACAGAGAGAGATAAACAACAAATATGTAACAAGCTTGTGCAAATGGATAACAGAACAAGAACTGGGAGGGGTGGTAAAAAGACAAACTTTGCAAATATATATCATGGATAGGAAGTTGTGGAGGACTATGATCGCCAAAGTCTTGAAGGAACACAGTGCATAGAAGCCATTTACATTTATGATACATGCTTGAACACCTTTAGCTTGCTAAATACCTGCTTCGTATATGTTGAAGTCCTTCTAAAATCTAGAATTTTTAATATGGATTTTCAACTTAGACATGTCCTCCACAGAAGATTGGCACAAAACAATCTTCCTTGTGATATTTTGCCTTATGCCAGTCTAAGCTAAGCATATGGGAGGAAGATCATGTTGCAGCAATTTTTAAAATTTCTCTTACAAATCAGCATTCAGAATCCTGCCTTTTGAACACTGAATTCTGATTTTAAATATACACAGCTATGAAACGTCTTTAAGTCTGGTGGATGCACGGGTGGTGCAATGGATAGCAACTCAGAATCAGAAATCAGAGATCCGAGTTCAAATTCCAGTCGAGTTTGTTACATTCACTTATGAGCAAATACCTTTGGGAAAGGTATGAATCCATCTCTTCTCCCTCCAGCTATAGGTTAAATAGCAAGGCAGATTGTACACTAGGTTGGTTATCAGTTTAGGAGAATGACAACTCTGGATTCAAAACTCAGCCACCTGAAGATTTTCAAAGATGGTTAGACATCAATCTCTCATCTCCCCAGCTATGGGATAAATAGTAGGACATGTATCTGGAAAAAATAATTGTTATCACCCCCCACCCCCCAAAAAAGTATATACATGTATGTATCTATGTATGTCTATAAGTCACTGGATGTGTGGGTGGTATAATGACTAGTAACTCGGAATAAGAAATTGAAGACCTGAGTTTCAAGTACCAGTTGATTTTGTTACATTCATTTACTCACAAATACCCTTGAGAAAGGTAGGAAATATATCTCTTTCCCCCCAGCTATGAGTTAAATAGTAAGACTTGTACATTATTTACATTATTTGGACTATTGTCCTCATCTTTGTTGCCATATTCATCACAACGTTTCGGCTGTTGTACGCTCCGGCCTTCTTCAGGTGGTTGGAATTTCGAACTGAACCCTTAACCGGGTATTGAACTCACACTCTTTGGTTCCTGTCACTGGATCTAACCAATGCCTTTATCCACTGTGCCATGTGTCCTTGAGGTTAAGGCAGTGGAGAACTTTCAGAGGGAAATTAGCAGGAGATAACTGATAACTGACATCCATCAAACATGGCATGTGGAACTAGAACAGTCTACCCCAGTGAGCGAAATAAAGAGTTCAGTTCAAAATTCCAACCACCTGAAGAAGGCCGGAGTGTAAAATGGCCGAAACATTGTGAGGAATATGGCAACAAAGATGAGGACAATAGTCCGAATAATGTAAATAATGTACATAATACCTCATCTCAGAAATATAGACAGTAAGACTTGTATCTGGAAAAGTTACCGATACCTTCAAAAAAATAAAATAAAATAATTATGTATGCATGCATGTAATATAAGTCAGTTGATGTGCAGGTGGTGTCATGAATGGACTGGAACAAGAAATTAGAGAGCCAAGTTAAAATTCCAGAACAGTTCATTACATTCACTTATGGGGAAATACCCTTGAGAAAGGTATGAATCCATCTTTTTTTTCCCTCGACTAAGAGTTAAATTATCTCCTAAAACTTGTTAATATTCACTTGCAAAAAAAAAAGAAAAAAAAGAAAAATAAAGAATTATTCTTGCAATCCAAAATAGGTTCCAGCTTTAAATAACCCATAAAGGGTTGATAAACCATAAAAAAATCAATATCCTAGTCTGGTGCAAAGATACAGAAGTAGGGTATCTCATGAGAAGTTGATAAATGTGATACTATGACAAGGGGCTGAATATCTTAATCAACAGCTTTACCAGATGAGCCTCAGCAACTCTTTTGCTTTGTCATCATTGTCACTGTTGTAGTAGTAGTAGTAGTAGTAGTAGTAGTTGTAGTAGTAGTAGTAATAGTAGCAAGAGTGTCTTTTATGGTTTCATATTTCATGTCTGCCACTTCCCATATTTATTGCTTGCATTTGTCTCATTATTTTAATGTTTTATCCAAATTTCCATAAACCTCTTTATGCCAACTTAAGTTGCCATGGTTACAATGTATATCACTTGGTTACAGCTTGCTTTTAACTCTGCCTCGAACCATTGGCACTGTGAGGGGATAGAAGGTGCTGCCGAATTGATTTTCTCTTCCAAACAATTCGTAAGCAGAAAGAAACATAATAATAATAATAATAATAATAATAATAAAAATAAATAATAACAATAATTAGTAGTTTTAACCTTTGAAAATTTCCTATTTTAATATTCTGATGAATCTTAATTCTTAAGTTAATGATTGAATAAGCTCATGGCGAGTTCTATGACAATAAAATATCCGTAGAAATTCCCCGATCATGTCTTTAAATATTTGAGCTTAACTTTAACAAAATATTACAGTAACATTCATAAATATGAATGCTGGTCATTATTTTTAGAAGTAAGGGGATACAAATGAAAAGATTTAAAATTGACAACTTTTCCATTTCACTGAAGCAGCCATTGAAAACTTCTATCTTCCCTCCTTTCTTTCTTTCTTTCTTTTTTACTTTCATTTTCTCATTGAAACCAAGTAGTGTTTTTCCCCTCTTTCCACACAGATCAAAACAGAATAGTCCATTATTTATGAGGTATTGGCAGGAAGCATTTAACACTTTTATCTTCCCTCCTTTCTTTCTTTCTTTCTTTTTTACTTTCATTTTCTCATTGAAACCAAGTAGTGTTTTTCCCCTCTTTCCACACAGATCAAAACAGAATAGTCCATTATTTATGAGGTATGGGCAGGAAGCATTTAACACTTTTATCTTCCCTCCTTTCTTTCTTTCTTTCTTTTTTACTTTCATTTTCTCATTGAAACCAAGTAGTGTTTTTCCCTCTTTCCACACACAGATCAAAACAGAATAGTCCATTATTTATGAGGTATTGGCAGGAAGCATTTAACACTTTTTATCTTCCCTCCTTTCTTTCTTTCTTTCTTTTTTACTTTCATTTTCTCATTGAAACCAAGTAGTGTTTTTCCCCTCTTTCCACACAGATCAAAACAGAATAGTCCATTATTTATGAGGTATTCACAGGAAGCATTTAGCACTTTTATCTTCCCTCCTTTCTTTCTTTCTTTTTTTACTTTCATTTTCTCAGTGAAATCAAGTAGTGTCTTTTCCCCTCTTTCCACACAGCTCAGATAAAGTTTTCATGGTTCTTCATTTTAATTACAGGTGTTAACATGAACATGATTTATATTGGTGAATTATAAAGGTGGGCTGAAAAGTTCATAGGCTGATCATGAACGAGTGATGCTAGAGCTGTGAAACCTTGCATGCATTAATACCAACTCTTCCTATTAATAACGGCATTGTTTCTTGCCTCACAACAAACATTGCACTCTGGTTGGGCTGACCTCTGTGATCACCCCAAATGTGGGTGACTCGGGTGCACTATTTCTAAGCGTGGGGTCTACATTCATGCTCCCCCCCCGATAAACAAGCCAAAAACAGATTTTTTTATTTTTTTTTATTTTAAATTGTAAAAATTCCTTGTAGGTGTTTCAAATAACATCTGCACTTATGAAATAAAAATTAACCCCTAATTTTTGGTAATTTTTCATTCTGAGGTTTGCAAGGCAAAGTAAATAAATTTTGATTTAAAATTTATAATTTTAAAGAGTGCCAAAAATTTAATAAAAAAACAAACTTTGATTTAGAATTTAGAATTTCTTGGGTGAATTAATATTTGTGATAAATAACTTTACATTATTTGGAGTGAATTAACAGAAAAGATTCGTTATTTTTCCTGCATACCCAGTGGCATAGCTAGGGTGGGGAAAGGGATGGTCCCCCCCCCCCGCCCCCAACGGCAGCACTTTTGGCCCACAGTAAGATTTCAGAAAAGAAAAACAACAGCGATAAAGAAGAAGACAGGTTTCAAATGAAGCCAATTTGTCTGAGATGGCCAGCCGACCATCCAGCCAACCAGCAACAAAAAAAAAAGTTGTCTCCAAAATGTGCTGTCTGCTGGTGGGATTAAACCCCACTTACAAGAGTAAGCAAAACGTGTGAAAAAAATTTTAACATTTTTAAAGGGCTTGATGTGGAGTTGGATTAAGAGAATTTACTGAATCCACAGTTTTTTTTAATACCTATGTGAGAAGTCCAAACTTTGGCATCAGTTCTTTGATTTTGATTTTTCATGCCTGTGAACTGTTAGTGAAAAAAAATTGAACCAATTTTCTTATCCTATCATAGGCCTAGCTTTAATATGGATATAAAATCATTACTTTTCATAAATTATAAAATAGATAAATAAATTGAAATAATTCCAATGCTTTAAGTATATCATATGCATTCCAGTTTTTTCTGGAAGTATTGAACAGAAATTTAAAAGAAAATTAAAAATTAATATATTTTCTAAGTGCAGAAACTTTATTTAAAAGTCCAAAAATGGCCATTTTTTTTCAATTTACAAGTTTTTAAGGTAGAAAAAGAATGCAAAGTTTTATTTTTTTGTTTAGATAGTTGAAGTTTTATTATGCAAAGTAGACTAAGAATTAAAGAATTAACATTTATTTCAGTTTTTAAAAGTGAAATTAATTTTATCGGTCTTTTAATTCTTAGTCTACTAATTTACTAATAATAACTTTAACTGATCAAACAAAATAATTTAAAAAGACATTGCATTATTGTCAAAAGAAAAACGAACATTGTTTCTGTTAAAGTGGCATTCAATTTTTGACTCATCATTTGTTAGAATTTAAATAAATATTAAAAAAAAAATTGATAAGTTATGAATTAAAAGTACAATGTGTTTTTTTGTTTTTTGTATAAAAACAAAAATAAGTTATCTTTCTTTTAATATCAAAAAGTTTTTAATGTTTTCCCGATTTATAATAAAAGAAGTAACGTCTTCATTTTTTTTTACATATTTCCAGTTTTATTTCAAAAAAAATAAACAAACACAATTATACTTTTATTTCGTAATTTATCAGTGATGAGTTATAAATACCACATTAACAGAAACACGGAAAAACCTAGCATCATACGGGTATTAAATTCTGAGAAATGGATATAAAAAATATTAAAAATTGATGGGTGTACAAATAATTTCGTTGGTGACTCTGTGTGTGTGTGTGTGTGCATATATATATATATATAAACTTTAAGGGGTTAATGTGCATTGTAATATTGTATTTTTTCTGGGGAGGGGGCAGGAAACTTGAGGGCTACCCAGGCAGCAAAGATACTAGCTACACCACTGTGCATTGCCCCAGAAATTTCACTTCTTGCCTTCTCTTACACTAATACAACTCTGCACTGTAACTCTCTGCCGCGAGTGGCTCTTGAGCCTTGTATTGGGTGAACATTAGTAAAAAATAAAAAATAAAAAAAATACTAATACAAAGCAGGGAATAAATAGGATCCTTGTGTATTATACAACCCCCACTCTGCAATGGCACTATCCCTACAAAATTATTTTTAAAAGGTGGTACCATATTATCCATTAAAAGCTCAATGTCACATTTATTTCACTAATCTAATTTTTCAAGATATTAAAGGATAGAAATGAACCAGATGCTTCGCTATTGACTGTTTCTTCTTAATTTTTGTTTCAAAACTTGAATTCTCGAGGAAAGATTTTTTTTCTTGTATCATTAATGCTATTAAAGCCTGACAAATATTGCGTATTCCTTTTACTAATTTTTTAATAAATTTTGGTGAATTTCCTGTCTTTGCGAGAGAAGTATAAGGACATTAATTATAAATAATAATAATAATAAATATAATAAATAAAATAAAATAACATTAAAACTTTGTTTAAAATAAATAAAACCGAAACAATAAAAGTTCTCCCAGCATGCAACAGAAAACTTTCCTGCCCAAAAAATGTATTCTCTGTATCAAAACAATGCCAAACTGATTTTCTTCACTATGGACCCTCAATGGGCCAAGACATTCATCTCCTCTTCTCGGCATCTTGCTTGTCCTTTATCACATACAAACTTAAATACATATAACTAAAATACACACACACACACCAGTACACCAAAATAAATGATTTTAATTTAAAATTTAGCATGCTTTTAGTGTTATTTCTTTGTATGTTTTTATTCCTGTGAACATGAGGCTATCCCTGCTGATATAATGGGAATGACTCCACAGAAGGTGGTCAATCACAATCATTCACAAAGATCAAATGTTGACAACATATCAAACACGTTTTGTAAACAATCGTTATCAACACCTGCCAACTTTGTGTTTTATTATCTAATACTGTACTGAGTGTATTGGCAATTTTGCTGTTTTAAATAAGAGGTTTTTTAAGCTGAGTAAAAATTTCTGAAGACATGTATCTGTGTATAATACGAACTCCCACCTTTTTTGCATTTAATTTTTGTTCAAAATTTCTCGTATTACACAAAAGGAAATATAAGATTATCAGTGGACACAATCTTAACAATATAGGGTATACAGATGACACCATTTTGATGGCAGGTGCAAGAGGGAAACTACTATGCTTCCTAGACATGTTAGTAAAGGAAAGAGAGAAAAAGGGACTAACTATCAATTGTAAGAAGATTGAATGGATGGTTGTCAGAAAGAGAAAAAGCCCAAGATGTAAAGTATGAATTGGAGATGGCCACATGAAACAAGTAGAGAAGTTTAAATATCAAGGATGACGAATATGACACCAAAATTCAAAGATACATTGGAATAGCAAAAGATGTCTTCCAGAAGCTAAGTAAAATATTAAGAAACAGGAAAATTTAATTAGAAACAGAGTAAAGAGTACTGAATTGCTATGTAATATCAATCCTCTTATATGGCAGTGAATTCTGGGCAATTTCCTCACAGATGAAGTGAAGACTGGAGGCAACAGAAATGTGGTTGTACAGAAGGATGTTGAGAATACAATGGAGAGGGAACATAAGTAAAGAGAAAGTCTTAAGGAATATGTAAACAAAAAAGACATTCAGAATAAGAAAGAGATATCTGAAATTTCTTAGGTATTATGAGGAAGGAGAGCTTGGAGAATTTGATACTCACAGGGCATATTGAAGGCAAAAAAGGGAGAGAAGGAGACAGCAGGTCACCTACCTGACAATCTTGTAGGTATGGCTGGCAAAATGTAGGTTTCACAAAGGTATAAACATTGTTAAGGGCTACAAGGGAAAGAAATTTGTGGAGATCCATGATCTTCCGGTAGATGGCATATAAAAAAAGAAGTAAATCTTAAAATGAATGTCTTAGATGGCGCCTTGTACATTGTCATTAATTTTTGACTAGTATTCCTTCCATCTTATTTCTCTTGCTTTTTTCACCAAGTACTCCTCACCATATTTATACAACCTATCCTACCATTATTGGCGGTCATAATCTTAACAACATGCAGATATGCAGATGGAAAAGTGTTGATTGCAGACACAGAATAGAAAATACAAAAAATTCTACAGAATGTAGTGAAGGAAAGCAAGAAGAAAGGACTAAACACAAAGACAGAATGCAGAGTTGTGTGAATTACAAATTGGAGAATACAAAAATCAAACAAGTACAACAATTTAAATATCTTGGAAAGTATTTTAATGTTTTGATTTGTTTGTTTAATGACATATCAACTCCTTATGGGTCATTTCATGCCAAAATTTAATTTTCTTGGGAGCTTTGAAGTAATAAAAATATGATATATGTTATTCTGTTTTCACAATTGAATACATGGTAGATGATACTCAGCTTTTGTGCATATACCTGTTTTTTGCATTTAATTTTTGTTCAAAATTTCTCATATTATACAAAAGAAAATATAAGATTATCAGTGGACACAATCTTAACAATATAGGGTTACTAATTACTAAAGGCAGTGATATATGTGTTTTATGTTGTAGTTTTGTTGACGTCATATTTTGGAATACAATTTGATTTCTTTAAGAAATTGTAGGATATTATATGGATTTCTTTCATGTGGGTTGATTTTGTTTTCACTATTTACATTATTCATATTATTGTCCTCATCTTTGTCGTCATGTTTATCACATTTCGGCCATTGTATGCTCTGGCCTTCTTCAGGTGGTTGGAATGTCAAACTGAACCCTTTATTTCGCTCACTGGGGTAGACTGTTCTAGTTCCACGTGCCATGTCTAATGGATGTCAGTTATCTCCTGTTAATTCCCCTCTCCGGTTCCTGTCACTGGATCTAACTAACGCCTTTATCCACTGTGCCATGTGTCCTTGAGGACATCTGTGTATGAATTTCTGAGTATTATAAACCTAATGTCTTCAGTAACCATTTTTTACCAGTGTACATAATACCTCATCTCAGAAAAATAGACAGATACTGATTTTGTTTTGTGCCATATCAACAACTCTATGGGTTATTTAATGCCGAAATCTAAATATTTTGAACACAATTTTATGGCTTTAACTAAATATACTATAGTGTTTTGTTTTTGTTTGGGGTTTCACTATTTGTCTATAGTTGAGACCCAAACAGGTGTTACCACTCCAGGTTGGGGTTGACCTGGGAACACCAGCAATTAAGAAGGGGTTCCATGTTTCTCAAAACCTCCAATTTTACAAACAGAGACCTTGCTGCCAGATGTAGTTTATCGTCATACCCAGGATGAGGGAAGTGTTTTAACAGAGAATGACAAATGTGACATGGAAAACCGAAGATGCATTGGAATAGCAAAGATACCTACCAGAAGCTAAACAGAGTATTAAGAAAGAGGAAAATTTCAATAGAAACAAAGAGTGCTGAACTGCTATGTAATACCAATCCTTTTATATAACTGAGAAATTCCTCACAGATGGCAGAATTCAAACTTGCTTCCCTGGGCTGAGGAAGCCATTGTTAGATCTGGCGTGTTTTCTGACTCAGCCACGAAGAACTTTTGCCAATTTGGCAAGGTTGAATAATGCCTTTAAGTGAAATCCATCTTGTTATAAATTCCTCAAAATTTTCGTATCTGTTCAGATTCATATTCAAATGTAAACAAAGTAATTTTGTAAAGATGTAATGGATATTTTTACTTATTAGGATGACAGATTTTATCACTTGAAATTTTATTTTTGGTGGATCAAAGGAGTATCTACTCAAATATGAGTATCTGCTAAAAATAACATGATAAAAATCCATCGGATGAATAAATAAAAAATCCATTACTTTAGAAAATTGCTTTGTTTATGTTTGGATATGAATCTGAGCAGATATAAAAATTTTGAAAGTTTATTGGAAGAACTGATAGGAAGCATTTGTTATCACCAGATTTCCTATGAAAGGTGAGTAAAAGAAGCGAGCTTGGTTCATGTGAATGGGGCCAGTTTTGATTTTCTTTTTTAGTTACCTTTTTGACACAACAGGGCAGTTTCCTGTTGGACCTTATCCCATGGTTAAGCTAGACTCTTTTGTTTACCTAGTCAATATTTAACAGCACCCCCCACCCCAAATATATGTGGCACAAGGCTGAGTTTACTGTGGGTTCTGCAAGCCCATAGACTCGATCAAAAATATTCCCTTAGAACCCATATAAACAGGGTCTGTCTACCTCTGTGGACTAAACTTTGCCCTTTGGCAAAGCCTCGTCTGGGTTCCTCTCTGTTCAAGGCAGAGAGTTCGACAGTTCCGATTAACATATTTTATATATTTGGTTTGAATGTTCTTTTGTATTTTATTTTTGTTATTGAGTTTATCCCCACCCACTTCATTTCATGCCACATAGTTTTAGAAAAAAAAAGTTAAAAAAAAAAAAATATTTACATATATTGTCAAATTTTTATGAAATGGGTGATTTTTCAGGACTCCTCTTTGAATATGCAGTATTGTGGCATACGTCAGATGAATGGGGATGAATGAATTCTTGTGGCAAGTGAGTAAATTGTAATGAATGAGTGAGCTGCAAATCAGAAGATCAGACTCACCCCACTTTCCTCGAGATCAAATTGGTGGCTGATATCAAAAATGACCATCAGTCTGTTGTTAACTGGGGCAAAGGATGGCTTGTTAATTTTAATGGAACCAAGACAAAACTGCTCTCCATTAATCATCTGAAAGACCCCTCTCTGCCTTCCATCAGCATGGCTTATGCTATCCTCCAGGAGAATGACTCGTTGTGCCTCCAAAACTAAACAGCTCTCTATTGATCATCTGAGAGACCCCTCTCTGCCTTCCATCTGCAAGGCTTATGCTATCCTCCAGGAGAATGACTCATTGTGCCTCCAAAACTAAACAGCTCTCTATTAATCATCTGAGAGACCCCTATCTGCCTTCCGTCAGCATGGCTTATGCTAACCTCCGGGAGAGTGACTCGTTGCACCTTCTCTGGCTAATGTTCTCGGCTGATATTTAGTGGAAAGATAGCATTGAATCCATTGCTAGGTTAGCTACTAAGAAAGTTGGTTCACTGTGTCATGCAAGACAATTTTTATGTTCAAAATCTATCTTACATATCTATTAGTTTACTATTCAACCATGCATAGAATATTGCTGCCGCATATCATCTGGTGCCCCTTCCATTTACTGTGAGCTCCTTGATAAAATCCAAAGAAGAATCAGCAATATTATTAGTCCTGATCTGGCAGCTTGGCATCAGTCACTTTCCCACTGCTGTAAGGCTACCTCTCTCTACTTTTTCTAAAAATACTTTCATGTCAATTGTTTGGATGAGCTATTTGCTATCGTACCAAGAAATTCTTTTTTGTAAATTTAAGTACAGTACTAGACTGGTGTCAAGGTCTCATCAATTTACAGTCGAGCTGTTTAGATACAACCGTAAGTTCTATGCCAACAGTTTCTTTTCTCACACTTCTCACTTATGGAACACCTTTCCAGCTCCATGCTTTCCAGACAATTTTAATCTTCAAAAATTTAAATGGAATGTCAATCGCCTTCTACTGTCCTAATGATTACTCTTTTCTTTTTGTCCTGCTCCTTAGTAATGTTTCTGTTTTCTAATTCTTCCACACTCAATAAACCCTTGCGTCTTAGTGGCTTTACTGCCTTGCTTGGGGTGAACTCAACTCACTTAAAAAAAAAGAAAGAAAAAAAAAGCACAACTGATTATTAGAGGAGGAAATATCTTTGTCAATTTTAACATCATTCTGGGGTCTGTCTTTTTTTTTTTCTTTTACATCCAAGTAAGCTAATGCTAAGTCTTGAAAAAAAAAAAAGTAAAATATATATATATATATATATATGTGAAAAGTTTGTGTATATAAATAAATATATATATGTATAATTATTTATATATTATATACATGGTACTTATTAGAAAGCGCTCAATATCTGAGATAGAGCTAACATATTTGGTTGGACAGATGTGTATTTGTGACCCTGGGTTTCACGCTTTAGCGATCTTCAGACAAGTTTGTCTGACAATCGCTAAAATGTGAAACCCAGGGTCACAAACTCACATCTATCCAACCAAATATATATATATAAAATTCATTATTTTTTATCCATAATGTTGAATGTGTTAAAATTATTCAATTTTTTAACAAGAGAAATCTCAAGTTGATATTAAAAATTACCGCAAAACATTGTTGATTTATTTAAGATGGAATGATCTATTATGACAGGTCTCTAATTTGTACATAGATACATTGTATTTATTTTCAATTTTTCTAGTTGAATTCTTCACCTATATTGCATATGATCCATTATTAGGTTAGAATAATATTTGTATTTTATATGAACATTACCTTATGAAAATTGAGATGCAACAGAGTGGGGGGACCGTATCATAGCTTCGGGGTGGGAGCCATGAGACCCTTGCAATGACACTGATCTTGTTAAGTAAGAATGGTAAGTTTTTCTTATCAAATTTTGGTATAGTCTTTGAAAGAATTGGAAAACAAATATAACAGTTTTAACTAATAAGAATATTTATAATATCAAAATATTAAAGCTTATTTTAAAAAATTAAACAAAAAACAAAACTAAAAGAATTTTCATTAATGTTATTTTGTTGGTGACTTAGGCAAATTTTTTCATGTGTCCAAAACAAAATTCAATAAAAAATATTTTCTATATTTCTTAAGAATTTTATTTTAATTGAGAAGAAATTGAAATTTTGTAAATTTTAGCAGTCTTGTAAATATAGCACATTTTTCTATAAAATTAAATTTTTCCTCCAATATTACAAAATTAAGAATGGAGGTTTTTTTAGGTAATTTTTTTGAATTTTCAATGAAAACTGAATTATTTATTATTTTATCTTTTTGTTTTTTCTTTTTTTTTTAAATCAGACAAGATGAATTATTTTAAAAAATAGCAAAATTGTTGAGAAGGATTTATTTGATGGTTTCTAAGAGCCATTTATCACTAATGTCAAGGAGGAGAAGTGATTAAGTTTTATCAGAGATGCAGGAAAAGACAAGTTACTTTGAAGACAGAGTTGTGTCTACATAAAAATACATTTAGTATGACTTAGATATGAACAGAGCATCTCTCTCAGTCTGTTTGTATTTCTCTATCTCAGTCTGTTTGTATCTATCCCTCTTAGTTCGTATCTATCTCTCTCAGTCTGTTCGTATCTATTTATCATAGATAACTAGCTTTCTAAGTCAGACTAACTTGATAGACAAACAGACAGATAAGTAAACAGATAGATATCAACAGATAAATGCTTGTGTGTGTTTCATTTGTTTAGGATTAGATGTGAAAATCCATCTAAAATTTCCTTCCTGTATCAAATGCAACCACAAATTACAATCAACTTATTGATTAAAAAAAATGACTTCATGAAATTTTAATGTTGCTGTGTTACAAATCCCTACAAATACAACATGCTATTTACACACAGATTTTGTCACAACTGAAATGCAAATAGTGGTGGCTAGGGTTACCAAATGTCCTCAATTTGAAATGACAAACATTTATTAGATAGTCCTTCATTTAGCTTTGTTTGTCCTTGTCAAATTTGGAAGGTAAAATAAAATCGATATCATTTTCAATTAAATATTAGTATTATTGCTGTGTAAAATTTCAGGTATAACTAAAAATATATTTGTAAAAGGACAATTTCTCCTTTTATCTTCATTATCATATATACTCGCGTATCATGCAACTTTTGAAGATCTAATTTTGAAGTTAATTTGTCTACAGTAAATGGATATAGAGTTTGATCAACACCATAGCCAGTGCTAATTTTATATCTCATGTTTGATGTGACCCCTTTAAAATTGGCTTCAAAATTAGGTCTTCAAAAGTCACATGATACGTGAGTATTGTACGGTATACATAACAAACCAACCTATAAAAATATTTTTCAGAAGTTATTCATATCCTGTATAGATTACAGAAATGGATACCATATACAGTGACTAAGAAATGGGGGATGAGTTTAATACTAAAGAACAATACAAAACTGATCCCTCACTTTCTATCATCTTTTCATTTGATTACCTATAAGCATGTTTTGGAAATTCATCTATAAATCTACTATGGCCAAGAAATGGGGGATGAGTTTAATACTAAAAAACAATACAAAACAGATCCCCTACTTTTTACCATCCCTACCTTTGATTATCTATAAGGATTTTTTGTAGTCACCATATATATTTGCATATCATGTGACCTTTGAAGACCTAATTTTGAAGCTAATTTGGTTACAGTAAATGGATATACAATTTGATCAAAGGCAGAGGCTAGCAGTATATATGCTAATTTTATATCTCATGTATGATGTAACCCCCTTAAAATTAGCCTCAAAATTAGGTTTCCAAAAGTCACATGATACACAAGTACATACAGTATATTAAAATGACCAACAATAATTTTATCTGTTGTTGAAGGCATAAAATTGTGTTCAAAATATTTAGATTTTGGCATTAAATAACCCATTGAGGTTTTGATATGGTGCTAAACAAAAAAAAACAAAAAACAACCAACAATACCTATTCATGTATCATGTGACCTTTGAAGACCTAATTTGACTACAGTAAATCAATATATAGTTTGGTCAACAGCATAACTAGGACCAACAGTATATATGCTAATTTTATATTTCATGTATGATGTGACCCCTTTAAAATTAGATTCAAAATTAGGTCTTCAAAAGTCACATGACCCACTAGTATATATGGTAATTACTATTTACGTATTTTTCCATTTGTCCTTGATAATAATTTTACAGAATTGTCCATCCTAGTAGCTGTTAAAAATAAGCTTGGTTTGTTTCGTGTTACGGCATATCAATCTCAATGGGTTATTTAATGTTGACAACTTTTTTTTTTCCTGATAATATTTTGTTTTGTCAAAAATCTATTTCTGGCAATGATTTTTTTCCTCAAAAATGTATAACTGGTGATATTTTCAAAAACGTATTGCTGATAATTTTTTTTTTTTCCCCCAAAAAACACATTGCTGGTAATAATTTTTTTTCAAAAATATATTGCTGGTAAAATTTTTTTTTCAAAAATATATTTCTGGTAATAGCTTTTTTCTTCAAAAATTTATTTCTGGTAATAGCTTTTTTCTTCAAAAATTTATTTCTGGTAATAGCTTTTTTCTTCAAAAATTTATTTCTGGTAATGGCTTTTTTCTTCAAAAATTTATTTCTGGTAATGGCTTTTTTCTTCAAAAATTTATTTCTGGTAATAGCTTTTTCTTCAAAAATTTATTTCTGGTAATAGCTTTTTTCTTCAAAAATTTATTTCTGGTAATAGCTTTTTTCTTCAAAAATTTATTTCTGGTAATAGCTTTTTTCTTCAAAAATTTATTTCTGGTAATAGCTTTTTTTACAAAGTATTTCTGGTATTAAAAACTTTTTTTATACTTTTATAATGCTTTTTACCTCAGTTTTGGGGTTTACTATTTGCCTATAGCTGGGACCCTAACAGGTGCTACCACCCTAGGTCAGGGTGGACCTGGAAACACCAGCAATTAAGAGGTGGTTCCATGCTCCTCAAAACCTCCTGATCAAAGGCCTTGCTGTTGGATGTAGTTTATCATCTAACCCTGGATGCAAATGTAGTTTATTGTCATACCCAGGATGGGTTAAAAATAAGAAAATTTTTCCAGATATTTAAGCATTGCTTAGTTTGATACAAGGTTATAATAATGGGGCACCCAGTGAGGGTTGAAATATGTGTGTAGCATGGGGAAGTCAAAAATAAGTCATCATAGTTGTTTCAACACGAAGGCAATTTCAACTCCATGTGATGTCACATCTTCACCATTGCTGTTTGTTTCCGAGTACGTCCATCTACTTATGCTCAGTGTTTCTTCAACACTCACAATCGCCAACCAGTAAGTTTATACTCCAAATATGTTAAGCAGATCTTTGTTACAGTTTGAATATGTATCCAGCCAGGGTTGTTTTTTTTTCTGATTGTTTTTTCATGGCTTATCAACCTTTTGCAGGTTAAAGCCAGAGAACATTTTTACATTTAAAGAATTTGGGGGAGATAATAGTTTAGTGATACAAGTCTTACTAATTAACCCACAGCTGGGGGGAGAAGAGATGGATTCGTACCTAATCAGAATTTGACAAACAAGCAAGAAATTATAATGTGGATATAAAGTAGGAAATAAATTCTACATTACAATCAATATATAAACTGATCCCTCACTTCTACATTACAATCAATGTATAAAGTGATCCCTCACTTTGTAGCCACGGTAGTTTTCTATACATTCATATACCAGAGATTGTAAATAAATCTAAAAGACATGCTTGTGTAGCTAATCAGTATTTCATTGACTGATTGGTTCATTTTCTACGGCTTGTCATCAAACAAGAAATTATAATCTTGATATAAAGTGGGGGATCAATTTTACATTACAATCAATATATAAAATGATCCCTCACTTTGTGACCAAGGTAGTTTTTATACATTTATCTTCCCAAAATTAATTAAATCTAAAAGACATGTGTCTGTAGCTAATCAGTATATTTCATTTTCATTGATTGAATTTGTTTTCTACAACTTATCAACCCTTTCCATGTTATTTAAAGCTAAAAATGTATTTTTAGTGTAAGAATTTTTGAAGATATTAATGATTTATAGATACAAGTCTTACTAATTAACCTATAGCTGGAGGAAGAAGAGGTGGATTCATACATTTTCCAAGGGTATTTGTGCCAAAATGGATATAATAAACGCAACAAGATTGGAAACTGGTGTTTCAACGTGATGTGACCATAAGCTCATTACACCACCCACACATTCAAGCTTACAGCACCTGGTATTCCCAAGCGGTCACCCATCTAGATACTACCTAGGTTCGACATTGCTTAACTTTAATGATCCAATGAGAACTGGCGTAGAAAGGCAGGGATATATATGGTTTCGAATTCAGTTGCCCTGATATATTGGTTGCCAATCACGGCTAGGGGGTCCAGTCTGCTCTGCTTTAAACCCAAGGTGGAGGGGAGAGATGTGTCCACGCCGTTTCCAAGCGTATTTGTGCGAAAGTGAATGCAACGATCGCGACGAGATTCGAACTCGGGTCGCACCTTCCACACATCCACTAAAAAAAAAGTAATTTTTTTTTTCGAGTTTTGTTTACGTGTTTTAAACGCAGAAAATAACGCTTGAAAAACGGAATTTTCAAAATGACCATAGCAGATGAAATAGCTGGTAAAACTAAAACACAATCATGTGTAAATGTGTACACACATTTACACATGATATGTATTACACACCTATTTTTATAATACAAAGTTGTAAATGTAAAAAAAAAAACTAACAGCAATTATTTTTTTAAAGTAAAAAAAAAAAAACTGATTTTTTAATTTTTTTTAAAATTAAAAAAAGAAACGAAAAAAAAACAAGTCTATAATGAAGCAGGCATTATTAACAGTATTTTGAGAGATAAGCGCCTTGTAGATAGATATCTACTTATTGCTAAGTCTGGCACAAGGCCACAATAATAGAGAAAAATAATTTTTTTAGTCACTTGCGAACCCTCGCTCTATAGGAGGCGCCCGATACGCTTATCTAAACATTTTCACCAGGAAGAGCATGACAAATTGAAATCGTTCTCCCCTTCAATTCCTCTCTCTATCTCTTTGGGTTTTTTTGTCTCCCCCCCCCTAAACTTCACCCAACCCCGACTGCCACTAATTGCCTTTCTGCCTTTTTTCTTTTCCCCCACCTACTCTTTCTCACTCTTTAAGCAACCTTCTCTCCCACACTATTTGGTACCCACTCTGACTATAGTAAGAGAGACGGCGGGGCATTTTGTCTGAAGAGAAAGCAAGCAGCAATCAGTCTTCAACAGGATTTCTTGACTGCTTGGACGGCGTCAGTTCTTTGACTTACATAAAAAAGCACTCGGAAGAAATAACACTTCAGAAAATTCTGCAGACCCCAACATCCAAACGACATCGTATATATAAGTAACCATGAGTGGTAAGTAATTTTATTTTCCCACGATTCGTTTCACTTACTTTTTTATTAAGATTTTTTTTTTTTTTTAATTCTGTTTTTCTAGTTTCTCCATTTCCTCTTCTTACGTTGGTAAGAATAGAAAATGCAGTTAAAAACAAAAATACATTTCTTTCTCTCTTTTCCCGACTTTGTGTGTGTGTGTGTGTAGCTGCTTAGCTTTATGTATGTATGTATGTATGTATGTATGTATGCCGTGTCAATGTGTGTGTGTGTGTGTGTGTGTGCGCGCGTGTGTGTGTGTCAGGGGGGAGGTAAATATAAAGTTTAGAGATTTAAAACTGACACAAGATCATGAATTAAAAAAAAAGTAGTATGTGTGGGGAGACTATTTTAAAAACAATATATGACTCCGACTCCGAGAGACGACAATGTCCCTCATAAACTAAAGGTTAGTGAGAGGTAGTTGAAAGGTTTGTACTTAGATCGATGAACAGACTTAGATAGATAGATAGATGAAGACTGCGATAGAGATATAGATAGATGAGCATACTGAGATAGATGAAGACTGCGATAGAGATAGATAGATAGATAGATGAAGACTGCGATAGAGATAGATAGATAGATAGATGAAGACTGCGATAGAGATATACTTAGATAGATAGATAGATGAGCATACTGAGATAGATAGATGAAAACTGCGATAGAGATTTAGATGAAGACTGCGATAGAGATATACTGAGATAGATAGATAGATAGATGAAGACTGCGATAGAGATATACTGAGATAGATAGATAGATAGATAGATAGATGAAGAGAGTGAAAGTCATGTTACTAAAAAAATTCATTATTTATTTATGGTTTGATTTTATCATCAATGAATCTGTAAATGTTAAAAGCAGAAAATTCAGCTCCAAAAAAGTAAAACCAAACATGTTTTTTTAACGACACTTTCTTGGCTTTGGGAACTGGTAGTTAATAAATTTCTCAGTAGATCGTCGATCCTAAGACATGTGCACAAGCACACGCCAGTTATATACACATATCGATTGATTATTGTGGCAATTGCTTGCTTAAGGCTTGAATGTGCCAGTCACTTTTAAACTGTGTGAATTTCTATGTCCACATTGTTTACCTGCAAACTAAACATATCCTGATAAATGAATATCCTTCTTCTTCCTTATAAATATCTTAGAACAAATATATAATTTTATTTTTGTGTGACTCCTGAAAGCGTGTATATTATTCTGGGAGCACAAGTCATGCTCTGAAGGCGAGCTGTTGATATATTTTGTGGGGGTGGGGGAAAAAGCGTGAAATTAAAGGAGAAATAGGAACAAAGGAAAAAAAACTTTGCGTTTTATTTTATTCCTCCTAGTCCTATCTCTTAATTTACGAATTACAAGAAAACTGTTGGTAAAATGGAAAGTAAGATTGTTTTTATTTCATGTCCAATGCAGTGTAGTCAAGAAGTTGGTCCGTTGCATAAACACGAACACGGCCAGAGTGTTTTGACCATATTCGGAAACTAAGCAAACCTCCACCAAAAAATGAAATTATTGCTACAAAAATGTTTCTCACACAACTCAGTAAAGAAAACAAGATGTATTATTCTTTGTTACCGGAAAAATTATTCTCCATCTTTGAAAATGTCTAAAAAAAAAAAAAAAATAAAAATAAATAAATAAATAAAAATATATATATATTAGCTGAAAGCATGCAGGGAAAGTCATACACACTCAGCAGTCCTTAAAAAAGAAACCTTATAAGGACACAAGAAAATTTTTTATATATTCAAGATATTCCTTGTCCGTCATTTAAAATGAAACCTGCATAAAAGAAAATTTGATTTCCAATTTACACACACACGCCTATCTATCTAGCCAGATACACAACTAGCCTATCTATAAAAATTCTTACAATGTAAAAAAATATTTTCTGCCTTTAAATAACCTGCAAAGGGTTGATAAGCCGTAGAAACAGAATCAATAAAAACCATATCTATCAAATCATATCCAAATAAGTTTGATTTAAAAAGGATCGACAAGATCTGACTATTTAACTTTATATTGTATTTTTTTTTCCAATTTTCTAACAAGGTGTTGACTGTTGCATATTGTGTTTGAAGGTGTGGATAAACTGTCTAAACTTCATATTTTGTTATTTTTTTTCAAGTTCTTTTGGTTTTCACATTCATTATCAAGAACTGATGTGGTTGCTGTGTGGGAGTTAGAATTCCTTTGTCTGCATCCTGGTGTTCTTTGATGCAGACAAAGGAATTCCAACTCCCACACAACAACCACATCGGTTCTTGATAATGACTGTGAAAGTCAAAAGTACTTGAACAAAAAAAAAAAAAACAAAAAAAAAAAGACACAATATGAGCTATGGATAGTTTATTCACAATTTGAAACACAATACCCAAGAGGACACCTTATTCGAAAATCGGGAAAAAAAAAAAAACCCTTGTTATTATATTTCCTGCTAGAATATATCCTATAAGTGATCATTAATGTTCACTTGTCACTACTTTGCAATAAGTACCTTTACATTATATGGGGTGAATTAACAGAAAAGATCTAAATATTCTTTAGCAACCTTGTTTCGACCTCACATGGACTTCATCAGGGAAAATGTCTTGATGAAATCCACCAAAGGACAAAATTCTTATTTATATCTGTATTTTTATATACTTTATGTTATTATAGTGGATATTCGTATATTTGAAATAGATGCCCCATGAAAATGTCAGATTAAAAATAAATCCATTAATTTAATTTAGAAATTGCTATAAGTTGTTATGGTAACATTTTTTTTTTCATGGAAATTATATCTACTCTTTATGGGGAAAATTATACAATCAACTCTCCTGATGAGTGGATTGTAATTTCTTGTGAAAGTTAGATACGATAAGTGAACATTTAATTTTATTTGTTACGATTAATGCTCCAACCTCTTGATATTTAGCCTTTTAATTTGAAAATATCTGCTTGCCTTAAAAATGTTATCTTTCAGAAATAGATTTATTGTTTGTTTTCATTAATTCTTTTTTTGTTGCGAAATTCAATCTATGCACCACCCCACACACACATTCAGTTGAAATAGAAATCCACATTGTATGGGGTGAGTGCAGTCATTTTCATGCCTGAAGTGATTTTCAGACACGGTCTGAATATAGCTTGAGAAGTCGACAGTCGTCATATTTTGTCTCACTAAAAATAAATATAGATATTTTATTCTTGTGAAATAAAATTCACGCTTCAAGCAGTCTTCGGGCAAATGGTCAGGAAATCGCTTCAGTAGTCACTATTCAGTGTTGATATCTATGTCTACACTTGTCTATATCCTAACTAAACGCTCTACTTCCAATAGAGAGCACTCTCTCATATAGCTATATGAATAAAGACAAAAGGAAAAAAAATTATTTAGATCTTTTTTGTTAATTCACCCCAAAATCTTAATTCATCCCCAAAAAAGAATATTATATTTACTAAAATTCACACCAAATTCTCCCAGAGCAAAGCCTTTCCTCTGCACTCCGATTGGGTTGACCTCTGCGATCACCCCAAATATGGGCAACTCGGGTGCACTACTTCTAAGTGTGGGGTCTACATTCGCACACACACTGATCAAACAAGCCAACAACAGATTTTTTTATCCTTTTTTTCTTTTAATTTGCAAAGAGTTCCTTCTAAGTACCTCAAATATCATCTGCACTTACGAAATGTGAAGAACTCCCTGATTTTTGGTAATTTTTCAATTTGAGAGTTGGAGTTGTTTCAAGGCAAGCTAAACAAATTTTGATTTAAGAGTGCCAAAAATTTAATAAAAAAAAAACAATTAACCTTGATTTAAGTAACTTTACATTATTTGGGGTGAATTAACAGAAAAGATCTAAATATTCTTTACTGACACGTTTCGACCTCACATAGACTTCATCAGGGAAAATGTCTTAATAAAAACCACCAGAGGACAAAACACATCAAAAAAGAATAGTTTTTCATCCTGTGTTTATTTATATTGCCTTTTTACAGATATCTTTTAATTTTTATTTATATCTGTGTTTTTATATACTTTTATTACATCAAACATTATTATAGTGGATATTCGTACTTGAAATAGATGCCTCATGAAAATGTCAGATTAAAAATAAATTCATTAATTTAGAAATTGCTATAATTTGTCATGGTAACGTTTTTTGTTTTTTTCCTTAATTTTTCAGTTTTCTGATGATGTCTTTAATAAATGAAACTTTGTCAACAAAATAATAAACAAATTTAAACACCCAACCATTTATCATATATTTGATTTTGATTGGTTATTTTATATGTCATTTTAACACACACATGTATTGGTACCTCTAACAGTGATTCTCCACCACCTTGCTATGGTACACTGGTGTGACACACGATCCCCTTAAGTCTTAATTGTACTGCAAAATATTGTCACGGTATACATATGTGTGTGTGTGTGTGTGTATGTATGTATGTTTAAGTAGTAATGGTACAGCATTAGTATTTAAATAAAAGTATGAATTATGTGAAGAAGAATTGGCTACCATTTCTAGTGATCAATGGCTCAAAACAAAACATTTGACGATACCCATTGATACATTTTGGATTTAAATACAAAAAGAATACCTTACACTACCTAAAAAGGCTTTATTGCAATTTTCTCAATCCTAAATAACATCAAAAATAAGAAGTGCTCAATTGAAGAAGAAATAAGGGTCTGCTTATTGCACATTTGACCAAACATTAAAGAAATTGTAATAAAACACCAGGCACAGATTTCACACTAATTAAGCTGCACAAATAGTTGAATAGAAACATTGAAATAAACTAAGTTCTTATTTGTTTATTTTTTTTAAAAATCTATCGTTTTATTTAATAACATTTAAATGTATACCCTTTAAAATTTTGCTCAGTCTGCCATGATATTTTCATTTGTTCCTAGGTGTGCCGTTGTTTAAAAAGGTTGAGAAACACTGTTCTAATTAAAGAGATTCGCTAAAAAATGAGTATACATGAAGAAAAAATGCCCCAACTTGAATAAAAACAAACTTTTATCATCAAAATGTTTATGCTATTATTAAACAGTGAAACTGAGGGATTTTTTTTTTTATGTTAAAATTACTTTTTTTTTTAATCCTTTTTAAAACTTTCAAAATTTTGGTTAAGAAAACTTTTTGTCTGACATCAACGGGGGGGGCATAATTTGGCTAAAAAAATTTGAGCATGTTTTGTGGTGAAAAACATTGATTTGGAAATTGTTAAAAATATCAGATAATTTATTTTTCTATTCATTTCTATTCATTCAAGCAAGGCAATAAAGCCACTAGGATGCAAGGAGTTACCTAGTGTTAGATTATATGAGAAAAACTACTATAGAAGAAAAAGAATTAAAAAAATAGTAGATAACAACTGACACTACATTTAAATTTTTGAAGATCAAAGTTGACTGGAAAGCAAGAAGCCAAAAGAGAGTTCCACAAGCAAAAAGTGATAGAGAAATAAACTCTTAGCATAGAACTTACGGTTGCATCTAGCCATTTCAACTGTAAAATGATGAGATCTTGCTGCCAATTGAGTCAGTCAGTTATGTGCCATGCGTGATACACATGTTGGCGATCATGTATCTTTCAATACATGACTGATGAGGCAGATTTTTTCCCGCAATAGGTTACTATTTCTTTCTGCGATAGACCAGTTACCATCCAAGGCTATAGAAACTGGTCTGTCCTGCTATTTACCCATATCTGGGGGGAGAAGAAGTGGATTCATACCTTTCCAAGGGTATTAGCACATAAGTGAATGTAATGGATTCAACTGGAATTTGAACTTGGCTCTCCGATTCCTCAATCTGAGCTGCTATCCGTTACTCCACCATGCCTCGCCAATCAAGTACTGCACTTAAATTCATAAAGTCTAGGTACCATAGTGAAGAGCAATATTTGTCTTTCATTAAAATCCAAAAATATGGCACAAGGCCAAGAGGGGTGATAGGGGAAGGCTGGTCTTCAATTTGTCTTATCCTAAACTTAGCCACGATTACTCACCCAAACATACCACAATATTCCTTACATCAAAACAACAAATTCTTACTTACCATTCTTATTACAGCCACCATAATATCTCGGTCTCCATGAAATCTTAACTTCTTCCCATATGTAGAATGTATTGAAAGATACAAGAATAATAGTTCCTCACTCTTTACGAAACGAAGCGTTATAGAAGATCCACACTAGACACTTAGGAATGGAACAATGCATAGCATGAGTAAAGGAGATGATATATTGGCCAACTATAAACTGCCAGATCAAGGAAATGGTAAGCACATGCACATACTGAATAGACCCCCAGAACCAGCAAGCAGTCGAACCAATGATTAACCATGGTATCGTGATAATCCCATGGACCAAAGTAGCAACGGACATCTTTCATCTCTATAATAAATCATATGTTGTAATTATAGACTATACAAGTAGATATTTCGATATACATCAACTAAAAAACTGAGTCAACCACAGTAATCAAAAAGATGAAGAATACTTTTGCCAGATTCAGCATTTCTCAAATTGTCATCAGTAACAACGGTCCAGAATACAAGTTGGCAGATATTTAAAAAATTCAATAAAGAATGGGATTTCAAACACATCACAAGTCCAAACTTTTTACAGTTAAATGGCTTAGTAGAAAGGAACACACAGACCATCAAAAAGACACTTAAGAAAGCATTTGAAAGTCAGCAAGGCCCCCTACTTAGCTATTCTAGTTTTAAGAACAAGTAATCTTCACCAACAGAACAACAATTGAAGAAGACTTTACGCACAAATCTTCCTAATGTTAAATATAGTAAATCTCTACATACAGTCCGCAAGCAAACAAAAATACGGACAGACACAGAGAACTACAAATGCTAAATCCAGATGATAATGTACACATAAAATTTCAGGAAAAGAAAATGAAAAATAAAAAAACTAGACGAAACTCATTCATATTTAGTAGCTACCGAAGAAGAGACACAAAGTGCAACAGAAGAGATCTAAAAACAAGTGAACAATTAACAAACAATCCACCAAAAATACAGTTTGATGACAAAAACATATTTAACAAAATAAACAAGAAAACTTAGTAAAAAATATACCAACTAAATCACAAAATACCACAAAATGAGGAAGGAATATAAAAGTCCCAGCAAAATATAAAATGTGATAATAATAAATTTAAAATGTCTTCAGCATAATTTTAAAAAAATAAAATTAAAATAAAATTCTTCAAAAGACCAGACATGTTGTATAGTCATTACCTCTTACTAACACTCACTATAAACATTACCTCCTACCTCCTAATAATATTAAGCAAAGATATCACTTTCAATAAAGATTCCACATTGTTCAGGCCTATTGTTTTTACAAAGCATTATTCAGTCTTTATAGAACATTCAGGAATTTCAGCTTCTGGAAGAGCTTTTAGAAAGACCATCCTTTCAAATTTCTTCCCTTGCAAAAATGCTATCTTGATATCCATAGAATAACATGCCCACCCTAAAGCCACAATGATGGTCAGGATAATTCAGAGGGTCTTCCTTGAGCAAGTAGGTGAGTCAATTATGACATATCCTGTGTCTTCATCTTGGAATCCTTTCGCAATCTGTCTGGTATTTATTTTAATTCCATCTTTTGTCTCTCTTTCTCACATCTATATTTGTTGCCATTTTCCAAGACTTAATTCCTTCCTCCCTTCCTAACAGACTTTTAATATCCCTAGAGCTGATCAGAACAATACTTTTATTCTTTTTGAAACCTGGAGTGGCAAGAGGGATGGAATAATGGCCAGAGTTTGTGCAGAAAAGCTTTAACTTTTGGCCAATCATGGACACATCCCTTTTGCGTCTCTCCTGTATACATTTCATTTTTAAAGCTTTTATTTTCAGATTTCAATATTGCAACCACAAGTTTTGTCTCAATGTTTTTTTTCTTTTTTTCCATTTGAAAAGCCTGTAAAAAAACATTGATTATCCAGGATAAATAGCTTAAATGTCAAATATTTTTGTTGGGTGCTGGATAACTTATCATTGCTGATTATAAGAACATGCCAACTATGAAATTTTTAAAACTGAATAAAACTAATTTATTAAGGATCCTTTTTTAATACATGACTTTATTTTTAATTTAAAAATTTATTGAAAATCGTATTCAATTCCACTCAAATATCCCATTTCATTTTGGTTTGGTTTATGGCATATCAACCTCAATGGGTTATTTAATACCAACAATTTTTATTGCTGGTAATATTTTTTTTCTTCAAAAATCTATTGCTGGTAATATTTTTTTTCTTCAAAAATCTATAGTTGGTAATATTTTTTTTCTTCAAAAATCTATTGCTGGTAATATTTTTTTCTTCAAAAATCTATTGCTGGTAATATTTTTTTTCCAAAAATTTATTGATGGTAATAATTTTTTACAAAAAATTATTTCTGGTATTAAAACCTATTTTTACACTTTCATAGTGTTTTGACCCCAGTACGGGGTTAATTATTTGCCCATAGCTGGGACCCTAACAGGTGCTACCACCCTGGGTCAGGGTGGATCTGGAAACACCAGCAATTAAAAGGTGCTTCCATGCTCCTCAAAACCTTCTGATCAGAAGCCTTGCTGCCGGATGTAGTTTATTGTCGTACTCAGGATGCAGATGTAGTTTATCGTCATGGTTCCATTTCGGTGTGATGAAAAGTTTGAAAATTAAACACTAGTCAGACAAATAGGCTGTTGCAACTAATAAATCACTAAGACAAACAGCCAAACTTTTAAATTCTCTATGATTTAAAGCTAAGCTAAGAGATGTATACACCATGACAGCCAAGACATATTTATAAATCTAGCATTCATTCATTCTTTGAATATTGCTGACACATCTGCTATATATATTTAGAGATTCTTGCTAAAATCCATAGAAGAATTTGCAATGTTATTGGTCCTGACCTGGCATCCCTACTTTAGTCACTTTCCCACTACTGTAATGTAGCTTCCCTGTGTCTTTTCTATAAATATTTTCATGGTAATTGTCCTGAGGAACTTTCATATATAGTACCTAGACTTTCAAATTTAAACACACTAGATTAGCATGTAAAAAAAGAAAAAATTAAGAAAAAATTTTGAAATTAATTTTTTTTTCAGTTGTAGTTTATTTTGAGTTTAAATATTTCAAATATTTTTACTAATGGGAGCTTGTGTTAAAAATTAAAAAAAAAAAAGAAAAAAAGAAGCCTTTTTTCATATTTGTTTCTCAGAACATTTAGCGATTGGCTCGTTTTCCAGACTATGGCAGAATGCCTGTAGAGAACACATTTATTATTATTCTGAAAACAAAGAAGTTAAAATATTTTCTGTGCCAAATTTGGTCAGAGTATTTAACCTCTTTTTTCTGTCGTTATTAAATAAATTCAGATTAGTTTGGTACAAGGCCACATTTATGGGCTACCCAGTGAGAATCGAAGTCACTAATGAACAAACAGACTTACGGTATGCTGAGCCACCCAAACTATTCAATCAAAAGAAAAAATTAAAATCACTAAAAACTTCTCCACAACCGCAAAAATAAATAAATCAATATAAAATACAAAGGTCGCAGCTGTTTCATGAGAATAATAAAAAAAAAAAGATAAATTAGGGACTATAGGGTGTAGTCATTAGTTATTCTGCAAACTGATGAAGAAATTTTGTTTGTTCTGCTGAAAAAAACAAAACAAAAAAAAAAAAACCCCAAAAAAACAAAAACATTAAGGTTAAAAGAGTGGTTGGGACAAAAGAAAAGTTTATTCATAAAGAACATTTCAAAAATCATTCCACCCCCAAACAAGGCAATAAAACCATGAAGTCAAAAGGGTTTGTTTTGCTTTGGTTTGGTTTACAGCATATAAACCTCACTGGCGCATTTAATCCCAACAACTTTTTTTTTCTTCCTGGTAATATTTTTGTTTTGTCAAAAATCTATTTCTGTTAATATTTTTTTCCTCAAAAATGTATAGCTGGTAATATTATTTTTTTTCAAAAACGTATAACTGGTAATATTTTTTTTTCAAAAACATACAGCTGGCAACGTTATTCTTTCAAAAATGTATTATCAGAGGCCTTGCTGTTGGACGTAGTTTATCGTCTTACACAGGATGTAGATGTAGTTTATCATCATACCCAGGATGCAGATGTAGTCAGAGTGTTAACTATTTGCCCATAGCTGGGACCCCAAAGGTGGACCTGGGAACACCAGCAATTAAGAGGCGCTTCCATGCTCCTCAAAACCTCCTGACCAGAGGCCTTGCTGTTGGACGTAGTTTATAGTCTTACCCAGGATGCAAATATAGTTTATCGTCATACCCAGGATGAAAGTCAAAAGGGGTTACTGAGTGTTAGAGAATATAAAGAAGAAATACTATTAACATTTAACACTCTGCCTTATTAATATGACTTCCCTTTACACTGCATTCTTTTTCAAGGCCTCTCAGTTGCAATATCCTTATTGTTAATTTCACTCAAAGATGTTTTCTGTTACCATAGCAGGATATGACAACACAACTATGAAATTTAAACACACTATTGTTCAAGAATCAGAGTCACCTTCAGTGGCAAGATAAACTATTTGTACAGCAAATGAAGTCACATATAGAGTGATAAATGTTAATTGATTTATTACAAATTACTAATATAAAATAAGTAAAAATTAAACAAAAGAAATTGGAATATAACAAGGAACATGAAGGAAAAAAAATGAAGAGTATCTAGGAGGTATGATTGAAAAGGTATGAGAAAAACGATTTTGTATTTAATAACTCCTAAATATGCCATTAACCTTTTTAATCCACATTATTAATATGACTTCTCTTTTCACAGTATTCTTTTTCAAGGCCTCTCAATTGCAATATCCTTATTGTTAATTTCGCTCAAAGATGTTTTCTGTTGCCATGGCAGGATATGACAACACAACTATGCAATTCAAACACACTGTTGTTCAGGGATCAGAGTCAGCTTCAGTGGCGGGATAAACTTTTTGTACAGCAATTGACGTTACATACAGAGTGATAAATAGTAATGAGAGAGAACAATAAAAGAATAGGAGTTAAGACGACAGAAGATAACTTATCAGAGTCCAGGACTGGATTAAAATGTCAGCCGTTCCTCTGTTTTGGCAGTAGTAAATATCCTGGTCAGAACATTTTTCATGGTTTCATACTTGGGCATGCTGTTAAAGCCAACTGTTTTTGTTGTTCACTAAGATTTGCATTGTATAGAAATTTCAGGGCCAATAATGCATTAGTATCAATTTTTAAATTGGTACATTTCTTATTTAACTGTTCAATCTCTACTATGGAGTCTAGCATTGACATTACCTCAGTCTTCTTAAAATTTTCAAATTTTATATAGGCTTCATACATTTGATATGTCTTTTCCTTTTCAAATAATTTAACCAATTCTGTTAGAACATTTTTAATGTCATCATCAGTTGTTAGGAGAGATTTATCGATAGCTGTGGCAATTTCTCATGCTTTTCCTTCTAAGGAGAGTGCCAGTGCTATACCTTGTCTTGTTTTATCCATTTTAATAAACATTTGCCATAATTCAACTTCCAATTTTCATTGTGAATAGTCATTGTTACCAAATGTGGGTGGATATTTGTGAGTAGTCATACTTAATACTCTGCTTCCATTGATAAGAGTCAAGGTCTGGTTTCAAATATTACTAGTTCTTCTACGCAAGTCAAAGTTAAAATGCCAAGAGAGAAATCACAGCAGGGTAAATATTATCTAACGGCCCAATCCACCTGGCAAGGAGGGGGACACAAGTCTATGCTCCTGCTGCTGCCAGTGATGATAGGAACAGTCCATTAAGTTGAGGAGGGGGGATAACTGGTTATACAATAATTAACAATAACAAGTGATATTGTGCTTAAATTTTTCAAGATCAAATTTGACTGGGAAGCAAAAAGCCAGAAGAGAGTTCCACAAGTGCGATAGAAGAAACTGTTAGCATAGAACTTGCAGTCACATCTAGCAGCCATTTCAACTGTAAAATGATGAGACCTAGCTGCCAATCTAGTACTGCACATAGATTCAAAAAGTCTAGGGACTATATATAAAAGTATTTATGGAAAAGGCACAGGTTATCTACACTACGGCAGTTTGAAAGTAATGCCAAGTCAGGACCAATAATATTGCAAATTCTTTTTTGAATCTTATCAAGAATCTCTAAATATATAGCAGAACCACAAGATCAGATGTGTCCGCAATATTCAAAGTAAGGACGAATGGTAAACAAAGAGGAGGCATGGTGGAGTAATGGATAGCAGCTCGGTTTGAGGAATCAGAGAGCTGAGTTCGAATTCCAGTCAAATCCATTACATTCATTTACGTGCTAATACCCTTGGGAAAGATATGACTCCTCTTTTTCTCCCCCCAGCTATGGGTAAATAGCAGGACAGACCAGCTTCTATAGCCTTGGATGGCACCTGGTCTACCGCAGAAAGAAATGACAATCTACTGCGCGAAAAAAATCTGCCTTGACAGTCATGTATCAAAAGATACATGATTGCCTAAGCATGTATCACGCATGGCACATAACTGATTGAAGATAGATTTTGGTGTGATAAATTGTGTACTATGACACTGTGAACCAACTGCCATAGCTGTAGACCCAGCATTTGATTCAATATAATCTTTCCACTTCATATCAGTGGAAAATGTGAGTCCAAAAAGGTAGAGTCATTCTCCTGGTGGTTAGCATCTGCCATACTGATAGAAGGAAAAAAAGGGGTTCCTTAGACGATGAAAAGAGAGCAGTTTTATTTTGGAGGCATTAAAATTAACAAGCCATTTGTTTCCCTAATTAACAACAGAATGCAAGTCATGTTTTAGATCAGCTGCTAATTGGACCTTAGTGAACAGCTCAGGCTATTGAGACAGGAATAATTGGTTGTGTCATCAGCATAGATACGGAGTTGAGAACTGAGGACATCAGGAAGTTAATTGATAAAATTAGGAACAAGATTGGTTCAAGGATAGAACCTTGGAGAATATATATATATATATATATATATATATATATATATATATATATATATATATAAAACATTTTGAAATATACACAAAAATATGTTTCAATACTATGATTGTACTTTTTCAGGCTATGGTAAGTAACTGATTATTAAATGATTTTTAAGGAAATTTAAAAACAAAGTTTTACCTCTTTTCCAAAAGTTAAAGGGGAGGCATAAAGTTAGAATTAAAAATAGACTTGGGGGTATGTCTTGATTAACCAATTAAATGTCAGATCTATGCTAAATAGAAAAGTAAGCTCAGAGTGTGGAGGGGGGTATTTTTTTTCATGTCATGATAAACCAGGACATAGGCAGACCATCATTGATGATTGCGGAAAATATGCCAGCGACAAAAAAAAATTTTTTCTGTTAACTTTACATCTGATTAACCCACCCCTACCTTCAACAAAATGAACAAGTCATATCTGTCTAACAATGACGATACATTTGTCACTGGCATATTTTCCGCAATCGTCAATGATGGCCTGTCTATCTCCTGGTTTATCGTGACATGTAACAATAACTCAACTATCCCCCGCACCTTACTTTTCTATTCAGCGTAGATCTGACATTTAATTGGTTAACCAAGACACACCCACAAGTCTATTTTTCATTTTGACCTTATGTCCACCCACTTTTAACTTTCGGAAAAGAGGTAAAACTTTGTTTTTAAATTTCCTTAAAAATCATTTAATTACCAGTTACTTACCATCGCCCGAAGAAGTACAATCATAGTATTGAAACATGAAAGCTTTTGTCTAGCAATTTCAAAATGTTTTTATTATAATCACTTATAATAAAAATATAATAATATATTGCCCTACTTAATTTTTTTTTTAAAGTAAATGCTACAAACAAGGGATTTTTACTCCATCTGCTCTTTCCCTCATTTGGGTGTATATATATATATATATATATATATATATATATATTCCTTTCTGAATAATCATTATAAGTTTGATGACTTTTTGTTCTATATTTTCTGTATATATTCATAAATTCATAAGTTATTAAATTATATAGCACATAGACAGACAGACAGACAGGTTGCTGAGAAGTTTTGAACAAAAAAAAAAAATTCCAAAATCAAAACAAATAATAAATAAATAAAATAAAAACTTAAGGTGAGGACAATAAATAACCTCATAACATTAAACCTAAAATAAATCTAGGAAAAACCGGTTTCCTATCACTATCCATTTCCATAAGTCCTACCTATCTATTAGTCTATCTGACACTCTGTTCATATCTATCTATATCAATTCATATCTACTCATATCTATCTCCACCCATATCTAGCTATCTATTCATATCTATCTATCCATCGCTGTCTAGTCATATCTATCTCTCTCTATCTATCTATTCATATCTATCTCTATTTCTATCTATCTACTCATATCTATCTCTATCTACTCATATCTATCTCTATCTATCTACTCATATCTATCTCTATCTATTTATCTATCTATCTCTATCTATTTATCTATCTATTCATCTATCTCTCTCTATCTATCTATTCATCTCTCTCTATCTATCTATTCATCTATCTCTCTCTATCTATTCATCTATCTCTCTCTATCTATTCATATCTATCTGCACTTTTGGATTTTTTTCATAATTTTATTTATGTATTATTATGTTGGTGTCGCACATTGATGTTGTCAATGGAAATTCTCATCTTGAGGCAGGTGTCAAAAAGACTCTTCCCAAACTCCAGAACTTTTTGGAGAATCCTTGCAGAGTAAAAATGATGGCAGTTTCCTGGAGCTCTACAATCTTCATCTCAATTCCAGTGCTCTTTCAAGTTTCAAGGCAGCTTTCCAAGTGCACTCATTACTACAACAGCCATATTCCATATTTTCTTCAAGTCCTTTAATGGATCCTCAGATTTTTCCATCATTTCAATTTCTGTACAGTCCAATCTAGCATCATACAGAACAGCAAAATCAATAACTTGACACTTGCTTCTTTCAATAACGATTACTATCCTCTAATATGTTCCTGCTTTCACAGCCTCAATAACTAAGTTCTCATTCATGTTAGCAATTCTTTGTCTATTCTTACAGTAAGTGGCAAATTTATTTTAATAAATTCTATGCCATGTCTATTTTTGAAGCACAGAACAACAGAATATAAAGACTTAACACCAACAGCTGGTTAATAAAGAAACACACACAATGTATTTATCCCAAGAGTTTTAGAGATGATTGATAGATTTTTTCCTTTGTCATTTAAGGGACAATCAAATGTGCTCGTTTTGTATTATATTCTGGTTACAAATGTTTAGAATAATATATAATACTTTTTTTTTTAATCATTTCATGCCAAGCAAGGCAATAAAGCCACTAAGACGCAAGGGGTTACTAAGTGTCAGAGAATATGAGAAAAAATAATATTAAGGAGAGAGAATAATAAAAGAATAGGAATTAAAACAAGATAACGATTGACATTGAAATTCAAAGTTAACTGAGAAGCAAGAACCCGTAAGAGAGTTCTATAAACAAGAAGCACATTAGAAGAGACTGCTACAGTTACATCGAGCCATTTCAACCGTAAAATGATGAGACCTTGCAACCAATCTAGTAGGGTGCTTAAATTCATAAAATCTAGGTACCATAAAGGAAAACTTAACAGAACACTTACCATAAAAGTATTTATAGAAAAGGTACAGGAAAGCTACATTAAGGTGATGGGAAAGTGATTGAAGCTGAGATGCCAGATCAGGACCAATAACATTTCAGATTCTTTTTTAGATTTTTATCAAGGATTTGTAAAAATATTTGTAGAAAATTTTGGTGCCAATGTCTGCAAAATACAATTTACTTCCTGTGCATTAAAATTTGCATTATGACATTGAAATTGTACATCTAGGCACTACTTAAATACACTGGTCCACCCATAAAAAAAAAAAAATAGTGAAAATTTGTCAGAGGTGGGGGGATAATTTTGTAATGTTCTTTACACCTTCTTTAGACTCAGTAGAGTCTAAAGGTGTAAAGGTGGCTCTTGGTCCTTGTAGAAGGTGGCCCTCATTGTAAAAAAAAAAAAAAAAAAAAAAAAAAAATTAGTTTCTAAATGTTGGCACTACTTAAATATAGTGGTCCATTATTAAAAAATAAGAAAAAGTTTGGGAGTTAATATTTTTGTAGACCAACATTCTTTAGACACTGGTTAAAATTGAAAAAATATCACTCTCTTATATATTTAGAAATGGGAGTTCTGTTTACAATAACAATACAGTCTCAAATCAATCCCTGACTTTTACAGAGTTAGCTGTTTTGCATATGAAAACAATTTTTTTGCTGAAGTGGGATCATCAAAAGTTTTTTTTCTTAAATAATCAACAAATAGATACATACATTTTTTTTAAAATGATTTTTAGGTAAAGAATAAAAATTTACATATACAAAAATAACTGTGTATCTATTTATTCTTACTTTAAGATAAATAACTATGAAACTTAAATGTTTACATATGCACTTCCCAAAAAATTCTGCACAAAAAATAGTTTAAGAAAAAAAACAACAAAACCTTTAAATGTCAGAAAAATTCAAAAAAATATACAGATATTAATGATGCTAGCACAATTTCAAACTTAACATTTGTAAATTAGATCTAAAAGACTTATCTAAATGGTAATAACTCTGTAAAAGTCAGGGATCGATTTGAGAGTCTACCGATATTATATTATTACTAGCAGCATGGCCCGGCATTACCCGTGCTTGATTCAAAAATCGTACGACTCATACAGCAATCGCTATCACTTGACTTAAAATATTTTTGCCCTTCCTTGCCTTTAAAGGAGTGTCCTTTGCCGTGCTGATGTTGCTACATGCCTTACTTCTTGCCTATCTCACACTGCGAGTTTTTTCTAAGCTCTATACTAAACATTAAATCTGATACAAAAAAAGAACTAAACAAAATGAACACAAAACGATCAGCTTTAAAAAAGGACTCGTAGCTGGAAAAACCGAATGATGAAAAAAGGTTAACAACAAATACTTTTTCACACCCAACCCAGTTCTGCGGAATCAGAATCAACATTGAGTTTAAGCAAGCGAATGAGCCAATTGGAGTAAAGTGCCATGCAGATTTAAATTTTTCTCACTTGTGACGAATGCAGCTATCGATTTTTTTTTGCATGCTAGCATGCTAGTTAACATTCATGTCAGTCAGCTGTTGGCTCTCATGCTGGCCAATAGAATCTTCCTGCCTATTCGTGGCAGCCAGCTATAGGCTCTCACTCTGGCCACAGAAAAATGGCCGCAAACTACATGAAAACTGCCGTAGAAGCATGAAAAAATTATTATTATTTCCACTATCAATGGGAGTTGGGAAATGCAAAGTCTGTCTTGGCCTTCCTGCTAACTTGGAGCATGTGCATGTAAATTTTGGTGCAAATCCATCAAAAATTGCGGCTGTGCATTCATTACACACACACACACACACACACACATCCTGCCTTTTATTGATAGAGATTATATTATCTGTGCATCTTTTCTGTTAATAAATTAATCTTTTGAAAATAAGTATTTAACATTTTTCAACCAATGGGTTGTGTCCCCACCAACAATAAAAAACATGGTTCATGATCCCAATGAAGAGCGTACAAGCAAAGTTACCAAACCAGACAAGTCAGTAAGAAAGTAAGGAGATAGAGATGGATACTGTGACATCATTTCAAGTTGTGGCTTCAAAGAGATTCCCTTAACTCATTCACCCGTCTTCCTCACTAAGCTACGTGACACTTACACTATTCCTCACACAAGCTACTTCCTCCTTACACTCTTCCTCCTCACTTTCTCCATTGCCTCTCTTTTTCACACATACACGCAAAGAAATTAAATTTCATCTTAACAAAAACCACAATCAAGGAACTTTAACATTTAAATATGAAAATAAAAATATTCTATATTTAAAAACCTCTCTCCTTTTCCTTTGTTGTGGGTCGATTCAAATCTGTAACATATTTTAGATTCCACACACTCTGCAAAATAATCATTATTTTTTTTTTCTTTTTGCAATGATTTGTAGCTTTCCACAGTGCATCCAGGCCGACCTACTTGCTCGGGAGTCATTATAGAAGTATGCAACTGTTGGGGGTTGTGTAGGTATGCAAAAGTATAATAGTGACCGTATTTTGTAGCTATTTCAGTAACGGTCAATAATAGGCACTGGCGTTGCTGATAAGATTGGATGAAAGGCTGTCAGAATGGCTACAGTGTTCAACTCACCAAAAATTCAAGCATCAAAAGAAACACTTGATTTCTAAGGAGAATAAAGTCAGCTTTGTTTTCATTATGTTAGGCTTGACTTTGTTGTTGTAATGTATTTTGATGTGGGAGGGGGAATCTGGCTCTGGGTTCTTTTTTTGTTGTTGCTGCTGCTTGCTTCACACGCTGCCACCCATGCATCTGTTTCCAAATTATTGTTCTCTTCTAAACGGACTTTGCCACAAATCCACTTTTATAGCTGTGTTCGGTAGATCATCATAAAATTGCCCGTCATTTACAACAGCAGAAATCATCATCCTTATTTGTTTTGTCTCTCTTCATTTTTTTATCATCAAATTCTTTTTCTTCTATTTCTTTCTTCTTTAACATCATCTATTTCCTCTAATTTCCACTTCTTTTTTTCTTCAATTTCCATTTCCTTCTTTTTTTCTTCTTTAATTTCCATTTTCTTCTTTTTTCTACAATTTCCATTTCCTTCTTTTTTTCTTTATCAGTTTGCATTTCCTTTTTTCTTCAATTTCCATTTTCTTCTTTTTTCTTCAATTTCCATTTCCTTCTTTTTTCTTCTTCAATTTCCATTTCCTTCTTTTTTTCTTCTTCAGTTTCCATTTCCTTCTTTTTTTCTTCTTCAGTTTCCATTTCCCTTTTTTTCTTCATCAATTTCTATTTTCTTTTATCTTCTACAATTTATATTTTCTTTTTCTTCTTCAATTTCTATTTTCTCCTTTTTCTTTGTTAACTTCAATTTTCTTCTTTCTTTCTATTTACCAATTTTCTTTGCCTCTTTTTCTACCTCCTTCTTCCTCTTTTCAGTTATTTTTTCTTCTCTCCACATAATCTGTTTAAACCTTTTATTTTTTTTTACTTATTTCTTCTTCTTCATCAATTTCCCATTTTTTCTTCTTCACCTGTTTACTCCTTTGCCTCTTTTATCTTTTACTTCTTATTCACCTTTTTCTTTCTTCTTTGTCATATTTCCTTTTTCTTTTCATTTATTTCTTCTTCCTCCTCGTCTCCTCTATTCCTTCTTTTTCTTCTTCTTCTTGCTGAAATCACGAGGTGCCTGTAAATTCTTTCTCATTCTTCAGGCCCTCCAACGCCTGGAATTCTGATGACAATATCTGACACAATTCACTCACGCAAGACAATAAGCTGTACACACCTGTAAGAGTCAGTTCTCATGTTCGACAACAGATACATTTCTTTTGAAGTCATGGGATACAAATTATTACTTGCTAAGAGAAATAACTTTTTATTTACCTCATCATGACACAGCTCTTGTTTAACAGACTTTGTTCTCTAAGACAAAAACTAATAAAAAAGCCCAACTGATTTACTTTTGTTGCTAATCAAAATCTGGTCAAAAATATACAGCTGGATTTTGTCGGAGAAATCACGGGATAGTGATCATCACTGGTTTTAGTTAAAATAATAAATGAATAAAAGTAACTAAAATACGAATAAAATATTTGGCAAACATGGATGTTTGTGCTCACAAAAAAAGTATCAAAGACAAAGTTTTAGAAAATTTGTTTTTTAAAAAAAAATGGTTTTTAAAAGCAATTGTTAAATAAAAAACCTAAACATATGAAAGTGAATTTATACATTTTTTTTGTTCTTGAGAATTCACAACAAAATATAGTAAAGACTAATTCAACTATTTGTCAAAAGGGAGACAAATGCTGATAAACGCTCATTACATGATGTTCATGTGAAATCCATGAAAAACAACATTTCAACCCCCACCCCCAAGATACCTTACATTAGTTAACACAAGGACAAATAAAGAGAAACAAAGTTAGGAAAATAAAAAAGGAGGGATATCAACTCAAACACGTGTACCCACTAAAAATAATATTTATACTAATAAGAATCTATATACAAAGGAAATAATGCAGATATTACAAGCCATTAATAGTGAATTCAGTTCTCCCTAGGTGCACCTTAGTAGTGGAAATTAACAAAATGTAACAAACATCAAAATAATTTTCAGTATTATGGTTTACAGTTTGTGATCTTTCACAGCACCCAACAAATTTATCCTTGTGTCAGACTTGACTTTTAAAAGCTAAGAGGAGTATTGATCTTTCAAGCTACAGAAAGAATATAAAATTCTGTGCCAGACTTGTTAATTTTTATTTTTTTAACTGCAGTGTGTTATCAAAAATAAAAATTTTAACATTAATAAAACAAGATCAAAATTAACACCAGTCAAAATCCCCAAGAAAAACAACAAAAGTCATTTGACAGAGAAAAAGTCTTCACTTACGGCCATTTGCACAAACACTGACTGACATGTAAAACAATTTTTATCTTTAATTTTGATTAATATATGATTATACAGAGTTATTAATAAATAAGCATTTCAACCCCTCCAAAAAAATATCACTAACCTTGATTTAGAATAACACAAGGACAAAGAGAAACAAAGTTAGGAAGATTGTGTTGCACCAATTTAAGTGAAGCGTGCCTCTCAGTCTTGAAGTGCTGGCAGGAAATACGTAACTATCCCAGAGACAAGACGTTAGAGGTTAATAACAAATATTGTTTATACCAAACAAAAACTACTGATGAACAATTATATTATAATTCTGTTCATCCTGCCCTTAGTTAGTTACTTAGCACGACCATTACGTCCTGCCAATACCTCATAAATAAGAGACTATTTCACTTTGATCATGTAGAAAGACGGAAAAGATATATACTTGATTTCAGTCAGAAAATAAAAGAACAAGATAAAAATGTTTAATGACTGTTTCAATGAGACAAAAACTACTGGGGGATAATACATTTAAGGCGAGCAGATTTTGTAAATAAAGAGCTCGATATTAAGAAATAGAGTATTAATAGTGAATAAATAAATAAAAAAGTTCAAACACTTATCTTCCCACTCAGAGTTTCGCAGAGGTTACATCTGGATATTAAAAGTGAGACAAATGTTGATTAACACTTATTTCAGGAAGTTCATGTGAAAGCCATTTTCCTAAATTTTTGTCGCAGTCTTGTAAACAATGAATTACAATTAACAGCAAAAAAAAAAAGAGTTGCAGTAAACTTTCAAGATATTTCTAAAGTTACCCTCAGATCACATCACATGATCCCATTACAGTCATTGGAGCAATACATCTTTTGTAGCCGTAGCAAAGTAGGTATGTCTCGGGAAAGATAACCTGACGAAGCCCGTCCCTCCTCAAGCTGTTTTTGAATTTAGAGTTTTCTTTTCTCAATTCAAATCACACTACAAAGTGGGACATAAGTCTTTTTGTTTTTTAATCATTTCACCCCAAGCAAGGCAATAAAGCCACTAAGACAGAAAGAGTTATTGAGTGTTAAAGAGTATGAAGAAAAGGAAAAATACTATTAAAGAGGCAGAACAATAAAAGAGCAAGAATTAAGACAAAAGATAATGATTGACATTACATTTAAATTTTTGAAGATCAAACTTGACTTGGAAGCAAGAGGCTGGAAGAAAGTTCCACAAGCAAGAAGTTCAAGAGAAGAAACTGTTAGTGTAGAACTTACTGTCACATCTAATTATTTCAAATGTAAAATGATGAGATCATTCTGCCAATCTAGTACAGCGTTTAAATTCATAAAGTCTGGGTACCGTAGAGGAAAGTTCGTCAGAACAATTACCATGAAAATATTTATAGAAAAGTCACAGGGAAGCTACGCTACAAACGATAGGGAAGTGACTGAAGCCAAGATGCCAGGTCAGGACCAATAACATTGCAGATTATTCTTTAGATTTTAACAAGAATCCCTAAATATATAGCAGGAGCACCAGACCAGTTGTGGCAGCAATATTCAAAGCATAGACGAATAGCAGACTTATAAATATGTAAGAATGATTCTGGTGAGAAAAAAAATCTATGTTATGGCGATCAGAAGGGGAATGAAAGTGAAAAATTGAAATTACACCACATCGATTGGTGATTTTCTAAGTATAGCCTAGATGTGGCACAAGGAGGAAAGTATGGGGCACCTAGTGAGAATCAAACTCACTATTCAGTCGTAAGACAAGATTGTTAACCATTACACCACATCAATTGCTCATAGCAATTTAGTAAACGTTGCTTACTTGTTGCACAAGGTTGGAATCTTGGGAAACCCATTGATGATCAAATTCATTACACAGTTGTAATTGATCCAGTGAGACAGTCTTGTTAACCATTACACCATGGTTATGTGCTCCCTTATGCTACGATTAGAAAATGACCATATGCATCCAGGGATTTATTCCTAACCAATAAAAAAAAAAAAAAAAAAAAAAAAAAAAAATGGAAATTCTCTATTCTTCAACCTCTTTTTCAAAGATGCAACATTGCTCTATCACTATTTCCATGGTAAATGTTCAGATGAGAGTTCCATTCTTTAGTTCCTCCAGTTCAAACTTTTACTGCCAGGACATACCATGCTACTTCCACAGAGTTGAATCACCCTCATTTCCCCACCCCTATGTTCCACATTTAAGAAGTTCCACTCCAACAGCTTTTTCTCAAGAACTGAGAAACAAACTCCTACATGGGTGCTTCCCTGAATTCTTTAATCTTCAAGTTAAGGGTCAGTCATTATCTGTTCTTTTTATTCTCATAATTTCCACCTCCTACCACCTATTCTTCAATTATTTCATACACCCCACTCCTCATTATCATCTCAATGGTAATGATCTCCTTGAGCAACTCTCGAGTCTTGTATTAAGTGATAATTATTAAAAACAAAAGGAAAAAAATAGTTTGTAACACTATAACTAAATTATTTTCTTTTTTACTAAGTTGTAATTCTTTGGCAGTTGGCCAAAATTCTTGCAATGAATGGGAGTGTCATGACAGACAAAAATGTCTGTGAAATAAATACCAAGTCTTTTCCTACAATCCTCAAGAGAATTTGGCAAAGCAGCACTTTACCCATGCACCTAAAGCTGCCTGACCTCATTTTGAGTTCTTGATGATAACAGCCACCCTGGGTGTGACAAAATTCAAGGCAATAATATTTATTTTAGCGCTTGATAGATTTCTGCTGTCATTCAGTTTGCAACAGGCACAGAAAATTCTGGATTTATTTATTCTTGTTCGGAACTGATTTTATTTGAACGTTGTTACTTTGGTGGATTGAAGCAATGGCAGATCTACAATGAAACTCATGAAGCTGAAACTTCAGAGCTCCTTACTCAAGAGCAAACCCTGAAGAAATGTTTTTGAAGAAGTGAATTTTTCAACAAAATGAATGTTTTCTTTTAAGTGTTTGCTATTAAAATAAGACCATTTTAATGATAGAATCATAAGCCAATCTATTAAAGTAGCTAATGTTGGCCTTAGAATATGTTCTAATACCTATTTCATAAGTAGTCAACCATAGTTAGGATCATCAAGTTAATGCTGAAGATCCTTTCCTTACCTGGATAGTATGTGCTTCACCAGGGCTACATACAGTTTTGAATTTAGAATTTCCCTTATCCTAGACCAATTTCAAGGCTATAGAACCCAGTCTGTTAAGGAGTCAACCATAGTCATATCGAGTTAATACGAACAATCCTTTCCTTACCTGGATAGTATGTGCTTCACCAGGGCTACATACAGTTTTGAATTTAGAATTTCCTTATCCTAGACCAATTGACCCAAGGCTATAGAACCCAGTCTGTTAAGAAGTCAACCATAGTCAGGATCATTGAGTTAATATGAACAATTTTTCCTTACCTGGATAGTATGTGCTTCACCAGGGCTACATACAGTTTTGAATTTAGAATTTCCCTTATCCTAGACCAATTGCCACCCAAGGCTATAGAACCCAGTCTGTTAAGGAGTCAACCATAATCAGGAGCATCGAGTTAATACGAACAATCCTTTCCTTACCTGGATAGTATGTGCTTCACCAGGGCTACATACAGTTTTGAATTTAGAATTTCCCTTATCCTAGACCAATTGCCACCCAAGGCTATAGAACCCAGTCTGTTAAGAAGTCAACCATAATCAGGATCATTGAGTTAATATGAACAATTCTTTCCTTACCTGGATAGTATGTGCTTCACCAGGGCTACATACAGTTTTGAATTTAGAATTTCCCTTATCCTAGACCAATTGCCACCCAAGGCTATAGAACCCAGTCTGTTAAGAAGTCAACCATAGTCAGGATCATTGAGTTAATATGAACAATCCTTTCCTTACCTGGATAGTATGTGCTTCACCAGGGCTACATACAGTTTTTAATTAAGTTTTCCTTCTATTAGACTGGTTGCTACCCAAGGCTATAGAACCCAATAATAACCTAATACCATTAGCTCACAAAAGATAGATTCATAACTTTCCCAAGAGTATTAGCATGTAAGTGAATGTAACTGACTCAACTGGAATTTGAACTCGCCACTCCAGTTCCTCAACCCAGTTTGATTATTTATCCATAGCTTGTGGCGGGAGAAAAGATGAATTCATACCTTTCCCAAGGCTATTACCACAGAAGTGGATCTAATGAACCTGACTGGAATTCAAATTCAACTCCCAGATCACTCAATCTGAGCTGCAATCTTAAACTTCAGGGGCCCCTGCTCCTAGAGGAGACCCTGAAGCACTTTTTTTATTGAGTGAATTTTTCAATAAAATCAATATATTTTTTTAAAACTTGTTTATTATTAAAATAAACCAGTGATAGAATCATAAGTCAATGGGTTGAAAAAGCTAATGTTGGCCATGAAATGTGTGCTCATATCCATTTCTCAAAATTCTCCTAGACTGATTGCGTAGAGTGATTGGCCATCATTAAATATAAATAAATAAATGGCAAAACTGGCCAACAAACAGAATTGACAAAGTTTGCAATAAGCAATAACAAGAAAAAGAAAAGAACAAACTCAAAAAATAATATAAAATGAGCAAACAATATATGCAAGGCAAAGCAACAGTAATATGGCAAAGCAACAGTAATAAAGCAAAAAGTAAGAATTTGGTGTTGACACACAAAAGCAAACTCGGTTAAATGAACGTAGCATTCTGACTTCAGGACAAGACAGACTTGGACTGAGTCAAATGAAACCAAGAACAGGTCTGTTCTATTGGCTAGGAAAAAAATTCCAGAATGTATTTGTGTATTTCTGCCTAGAAATTGGTAAGGGGAAAGTGTTTGCAGTCATTCCTAGTGTAGATTGAAACCAATAGGTCCCCCCAAGGCTATAGAACCTAATCTGTCATATCCATCTGTCTTACCCATATTTGGGGGAAAAAAGAGATGGATTCAATATTTTTCCCAAGGGTATCATCAGTGGATCTAATGAACCTGACTGGAATTCAAACTTGACTTTCTGATTCATCAATCCAAGCCACTATTATGTATGCCTCTAATACTTTATGTACACATATGCAAAAGTACACAACACACAGTGTGTGATGGACAGAAAATGTGCTCTTTTTTATAGCATAGATTTGCATACACACACACACAAACTTTGAGCTTTATATATTAGAAGTGTGTGTTGTAATGTCTTGCTTTGTTTTGCCAATTTTTTGAATGAGAGCTTTGGTTTTAAAGTCTCAGTTGTTAAAACAATTTTTGAGTCAACCACTGAAGCATTAAAAATAGTTTAAATTACTCTTCTATTTTTCTTTTCATTCCGATATTGAAAGGTTTTTTTATTTGTTTTCATATTTATTTCCAAACAACAAAAAAAAAGTGACAAGATCTTTTTTTCCATCTCTTTTCCATCTCATTTTTATATTTATTCTGACTTTGTGAACTCATTAATAAGCTTTGCTTCATGGTTGATCAGATTTTATTGAAATTTTTGCAATTGTCCAATCTTCAATCCCATCATCATCTGGAGTTTCTATGGCAACAGCAGAGTTGCCTTGGCTGATATCAGTCTTCACATCAGAAAAAGAGAGATGTGTAGTTGCTGTTTTGTACATAAACCATTGCTGCTTTGGTACAGTGTAGCCTGTTGTGAAACTAACAAAGCTTAAGCCTCAGAGCCCTGACCCCAGAGAAGACCCTGAAACAACTTTTTTTAATGAGTGAATATTTCAACAAAATCAGTGGGGTTTTTTTAAAAAAAAAACTGCTTATTATTTAAATAAGACCATTTTAGTGACAGAATCATAAGCCAATGTGTTGAAATAGCTAATGTTGGCCTTAAAATGTGCACTAATACCCATTTCATATGGCCTCAAAAATCCCATGTAATTGTCCAGATTTTCCTGGTGGGGTAGGTTGCAGTACCCAACCCCCCAGCCTTATGAGCGTGTTGAGCTTGCCAGAATCATAAAATTCATAGCCTACATTTTGACAGATGGAGCCTCAAATCAGCTGTTGCTGGTTGCAAAGGGGTGTATCAGTTCAAGCTTCAGGGCTCCAAAATTGTATACCCACCACTGTAGGTCTTGCCATATAGCAATACTTAGCCACTTATTCTCTTAGGTTATTTTTTATTTTGGTATAGTTTGACATGAGCGCCCACTAAAAATAAAGAAACAAAAACAATGTCGGCGTAATATACTGTAAGAATGTTGTCAAGAGGTATCTTGACAACATTCTTACAGTATATTACGCCGACATTGTTTTTTAAAAAGCTAGGTTTTAGAATTTTAATTAAACCCACACATTTTCTTTTTTTTTAATCATTTCACTCCAAGCATTAAAGTAAAACTGATTAAGATTTTTATTTTCGGTGTGGAGTGGCATAATGGTTACTGGTATGGAAAATGGAATCAATAAAAAGATTTTGAATTCTGGCTGAGGTTGTTTTAGAAACATGGGTATCTATCCACATGCTCAGAATGTGATACAAGGTCCAAGGTTTAATGTGGGAAGCCATACAAAAATTACTGAAGCTGTCTCAACACTTTCCCTTTTGGGAACATCTCAAGCTTTGGTTAACAAGACTCCATTTTTGATAGGTGCAAATGTTAAATATTGCCAAATTTTTTTATATTTGTGATTTGGGGTTTTTTACTTGCAAAGCAAAAATTTTATCCTGCTATTGCAAGTAACTTAGATCAATGAATGATAGCGTGTTTGAATTTTGCAGTTGTGTTGTCATATCCTGCTATGGCAACAGAAAATGACCATAACTGAAATTAAGTGGTAAAGTAGAGGAGTTTTGAGTAACAATAAAGTGCAAAGGAACGTAGTGAATAATGCAGAGTGTTAAAGGTTAATCTATCCTAATAGAAATAAAATGTTTGAAAAAAAATGATTATTTCAGATTACACTGCCTGCCCTACAACTCTGTCGAGAACAAATATTATACAACAGTTGAGCAACTTTTTCTCCATTTCTTAATCCTGGGCATGATGATAAACTTCATCTGGCAGCAAGGCCTCTCACTGGGAGATTGGAAATTTTGAGGGGTGTGAAACCACCTCTTAATTGCTGTTGTTCCCAGGTCCACCCTGACCTGAGTAGTAGCACCTGTTACGGTTCCAGCTAGTGAATAGTGAACTGTCAAACAAAGACAAAATGCTATGAAAGTATAAAAATATATTTTTATAGTAAAAATACCAGCAACACCTATTTATAGTAGAATTACCAGCAACACCTATTTATAGCAAAATGAACAACAATACATTTTATCTGTGGTCGAAGCGATAAAACTGTGTTCAAAATATGTAGATTTCAGCATTAAATAATCCATGCAGATGTTGATATGCCGATAAACAAAATCAACCAACAAATCTTCATTTCTGATGAAATTTTCCTGTTTCTTAATATTTTGTTTAGATTTTGGAAGGCCATCTTTTACTATTCTAATGTGTTTTCAGATTTCTGATTCATATGAACCGATTGTGAAAGTTTGTTGATCTATCTCAGTAAAGAATTATCTATATATCTGTTTATCTATTTCAATTAGGTCATTGGATTCTAATTTACTTGTTCCTCTCCATCTTTTCATACCTATTTGTATCACTTTCCTTTTCATCTCAATTTCTCTCCTCATATATGCACAAGCAATAGAGGTCAGTGGCTAAACAACCTTGAAAAAGCAGCTAACAAATCCATCAATCAGACAGAATTTACCTCAACTCTGCTGACCACCTGTTGCCCCTAGCAACCTTTTCTCCTTTCAATATCTATTCGGGCAGTTCATTAATTATTTTGTGTTCATATTCAATGTGTCAAAAACCAATAACTCCCTCGATTCAAACCTGGAAATCAAGATATTGATGCCAAGTCCTGCTCATATTCCAGAGATTTCCCATATAAATTTCCCAAAATTCTTTTAATTTCAATTCTTCTTAATTTATGGCCATCTCTTTCTGTCTACAGCAAAAATGAACATTATTTTTTCTTTAGGTTTATTTAATATGGCATTAATTATTGACATGAAGGCACATCACAATGTTTATGGCCTAATGCTGAAAAAAAGCATTTATTTTGTAGAACACCTATTTATTTTTTAACATAACCTCCTTCTTTGTCAATGTACTTAATTCATTGCAGAGGTTAAACATTATACAATTAAAAGTTGGAATAAAATTCAACTAATATCATTATGTCAGGTTACAAACTTATTGATCCAGTATTTAAGTAAAAAAAAAAATTCATTTTTTTTTATTTAATGTTGGCTAATTTTTTCATGTGAATAAACTAGAATTTTATACATTATACTCATATTTTATGTTCAACAATACAAAGCCCAACAGGCTCTCAAGGTAGAGCTTTACTGAATAATGTTGTTATAAGGATGTTAGGACAAAGTAAGAAGTGCACATAATGAGCATATGGTGGATAGATAATGGCTGACCCTAGACTTAAAGCATGTTAAAATTGTAGTGATCAGAGAAGCACCCTTTCAGGAGCCTGTTATATGCAGTAACAGTTCTGGGGAAAGAAGATGGAAGAAACTATACATTTGTTGTTTTTTTTTTTTGTGTGTATATACATATATATGTTTCATTAAGAATGACAGACAAGGTACTGCGATTAAGCTTTTTATTTAATTTTTCTTGTGTTCGAACAAGTGTTTTCTTTTCTTGTGTACACTAATTCCTTATAATAATACAGTATGTATGTATGGAGAAGGAATATATGTATACATACTCATGCTGACAAAAACACACACAATACAAAAAATGGAAATAGATCTAAGAACACACAGGGGTCATTAAAAGATAAGAATACAGATATCTTTTCTCACCCTTTCTCGGTCCAATTTTAATTGTTTTATTACCCTTCATGCAAAAGAACTTTCTCACTGCCAGTTCAAGCTCCTTTTAATAATACGTGTAAATATTCACTCTTTGCCTGATGAAGGTCGCGAGATCAGAAACTTGTGTAGCAAAATTATGGCAAATAAAGCATAATATATTTTTAAAAAATCCACATTACAACCAAAAATGATTGCAGTTTCTCTCTTCTTTTTAATATATACACTTTCCCCTTGTTGGAACAATTATAACCTCTTCCCTTTATATTTATATATATATATATATATATATATATATATAGCAAATGGCTAATGAGAAAAATATGCATTTCTTTCACCGAATACAGTTATTTTCCAACATTTTTCCAGCCTTGTCCAAATACATAAGATAATGTTTTTCTCTTCAGCATCTAATTTCTTCTTTTTTTTTTTTTTTTTTAAATTCATGCTATACTCATCTTTTTGCAATGCCTGTGTTTTGGGGACTAGCATTCTTTCACACAGGTTATATATATATATATATATATATATATATATGGAATTTGTAGGTCTGATGAATTGGATCATATTTACAATTCCAATGGAATAAATTATGACCATGGAATATTAGTGTTTAAGCCTTTTTATATATATATATATATATATATATATATATATAAATAAAAAAAACAGAAATTTCTAAATAACATAACATTTATTTAATCAACATACAATTATAATTTCAATATAACAATTACATTTTCTTTATTTTTGTCAGTGTTCACATACTTCAGGCAGCCATTTCTTTTTTGTACCATCTATAAATTTGTATTTATTATTATTGGAAATGAGTAAAGCAACTTTTTGCCATCCCTATATATATATATATATATATATATATATATATTAAAAGAAGAGGGTGCCGCAAACGTTTTTTGGTTGTAATGTGGATTTATTGAGAAAAAAATATTATACTTTTGTTTTACATAATTTCACGACACGTGTTTCTGGTCTGGTCTCGAACCGTCTTCAGGTGAAAGTGGAGATTTTTACATATTATTAAAAATAATTAATTTTTTCTTTCATGTTCAATGTGGAATATTCTCGATATGAGACATTCTGTTTGTGTGTTGGCAATCCGAATTTTCTTTCTAGAATTGTCAATGAAGAGTTCTGCGTGAAGGGTCATAAAACAATTAAGGTTTGTCCAGCGAGTAGTTATCGGCATTTAATCTTTTAATGTTTTAGTGACCTTTAGTCAACACAAAATACAGGGAGTCACAAAATGCAACAAAAAAAGATGTGGAGTTTGTGACATCATTATAGAAGGAAACTCCTACACTTTTGAAAACCCAAAAAAACATTCACAATAAACAAAAACTTAAACTGCAACTCCAAAATGTAGTTTATGCACTTAAATGCACAAAATGTAAGAAGTCATATATAGGCATCAGCCAACAACTGAACAACAGGGTCTCCCTACACAAAAGCAATATAAAATTGACAGACAACAGAAAACTTTTTGTATCACAACACATTTTCAAATGTAACTAGGTAAGTTTAATATCATGCCGATATATCAAACAGACAATTACTCAGTATCTACAAATACAGGAAAAAAAACTTATAGACAAATTCAAACCCGAACTGAATAGATCGTAACCCCCCCCCAAAAAAACATGCACACAGGGTGACCAAATACAATGATCGCTCACATACATGGACGCACACTCATATACGGGAGACACGAGGAGAGATATATATATGTATGTACACATACATACATTTATGTATGTATATGATGTTGACAACTTAAGAAGTACGTGTGTGTGTGTGTGTGTGTGTGTGTGTGTGTGTATGTGTGTGTGTGTATGTGTGTGTACTGGTTCCATGTAGCTTGGGAAATATGTGTGTATATGTGTGTGTGTACTGACTACTTGTGGTGGGATAGTGTGTATGTGCGTATGTGTGTATGCGTGTATAAGTACAAATAAGTTTACTTAATTCCTCGTAGTAAGGAAATATATACGACGATATATATACACGCATGCTGACAGGAACACGCCAAAATAGAAACAGATCCAAGAGCACATAGAGGTCACTAAAACATTAAAAGATTAAATGCCGATAACTACTCGCTGGACAAACCTTAATTGTTTTATGACCCTTCACGCAGAACTCTTCATTGACAATTCTAGAAAGAAAATTGATTGCCAACACACAAACAGAATGTCTCATATCGAGAATATTCCACATTGAACATGAAGAAAAATTAATTATTTTTAATAATATGTAAAATCTCCACTTTCACCTGAAGACGGTTATAGACCAGACCAGAAACACGTGTCGTGAAATTATGTAAAACAAAGTATAATATTTTTCTCAATAAATCCACATTACAAACAAAAACGTTTATGCACCCCTCTTCTTTTTAATATACATACTTTTCTCTCGTTGGAACCACTACAACATATTTCCTTTATATATATATATATATATATATATATATATATATATATATATCCATCCACAGGCAGACTCTTTCACTATATCACAGCTCATCAGTGTAGCTAGACATCCAATTGCCTCAAACCGGGATCAAAACCCAACTAATTTGGCATCAATCAGAGATTTTACCCCTGAGCTATCAGAGTTCAGTAGAGAAGGTGGCGGACTTTTACGTACTTATTCTTCTAATAAACATGCCAATGACCAAGAGAGTTCAATTCATAGAAGAGCCTTGCAGTATTAGCAGTAGTAGTCATTGTTTACAAATTAGTGCTTTCTCTCAAGAGCACTCGACTGGAACTAAATTTTCCGGGGGCATGTGTGTGTGTGTGTATATATATATGATAATTATGTTTTGACACATTCCACTTATCAAACAACGTCATTAATAAAACCAGATTTTATTACAATTAAATCTACAAGAGTAAGACAGAATACAAATTTTGTTAATCAGACATGTGCCATGTCAGTATAATGTAAATTTTGTTCAAATAAAATCCTTTTTTATTTGATTTGGCCAATTCTTCACAAAAGATGTTAAAATAATTTTTTTCAAATTCTCTTATGCATTGTACATTCCATTGAATTCTCATCCAAATTTAAATCATTTCTTTTTTTTTTTTTTATCTATTCACCCCAATAGACTGTCACTGCTTGGTGTGGACCTCCATGTGCACATTTAAATGGGAAGTGTATATTTACACACAGCCTATATCTGATATTTACCACTTTTACGCATAAATATATGATACCTTAAAACTATATATATATATATATATATATATATATATATATTTGGTGTGTGGCCGAGTGGTTAGAATCTTCGCTTACTGACCATGAGACCCAGGTTTGTCAGGAAGGAGACTTCCTGATGTTATCAGTCTGGAGGGGAACAATCCCATCGTGTGGCACCTTTGAAAAGTGCCTGAAAACCATACCATGGGTTGACCCAAGCCTTGTGAGGGAAACTGGGTAGATGGAACTCTTAGGAGCCGTCGATAGCTGTTCTAGCATGAAATCACAAGTCATCATGATCGAGGGTTTGATTGTGCTGGCCTTGTTCAAATTGTTGATCATGCTAGATAATATGTTCACTCCCAGAAACTGTAACTAAGGTCTGCTCAGCATAGTTGCAGTATAAACCACAGGGGCTGGTCCTGTGGGTGTTGAATAAATACAAATGTGCCTGAGCAAGCGTCTGTAATAGGGACTGGCTAGCCGCCCTAATAGATGGGTATCCTCAAATATGAATGGTCAGCTATTATTATTTTATATATATATATATATATATATATATATATATATATATATATATATATATATATATATTATATATATTATATGCCTGGTACTTATTAGAAACTGCTCAATATCAGAGATAGAGCTAACATATTTGGTTGGATTGATATGAGTTTGTGATCCTGGGTTTCACGCTTTTGAACGTCAGACAAATCCAGGGTCACAAAACTATATATATATATATATATAAATATATATATATATATATATATATATATATATATAGTACAGGTAATAAATCCATGGGTGTATAATCCAAGTAGATCCTAATAATATAAAATATTAAAACTGATCCACAAAAAGAGCTCAATATATTTATTATAACAGAGCATATAAATTACATAATAGAGAAATACCAAATTAACTCATGAGTATAGACGATTTCAACTAATGTCAATGCATTAACATTTTTTGACTCAAATGGTGGACTGATTCTGTGTTAGAAACTTATTCCAGATAGATAGATAGATATGGAGATAGATAGAAGTCAATGAACGTAGATCAATATGGAGAGAAAAGATTAAAGTTTTTATAATTTTAAATAATACTCATCTTTTTCACAAAAATACATATCACATAAGTAGTATAAAAAGATATGCACTTGGCATGAAGAAAAGAAACTTTAAATAATTCCTGAACAAGTTTTCAAAATCAGGCATGAATTGAGGTCAATTTAAATTCCTGTATGATTCTAAAAATATTTTTTTTGTGTCACACAAACAAGCAACAAGTCACAAATATGAGCAAGTAGCCATGACCTCCTAGCAAGGGCAAGGGGCCCGTGCTTGACTTTCCAGTTGAGGCTAGAAAGTGCATTTCATACAGATCTTGTCGGGAAAATTTGTTTCAACTTAATGAAAGATTATTTAATTTTGAGAAATTCTTTTTTGAAGCACTTAATAATGGAATGATTAGTAGAGAGAGAGAAAGAGAGAAAGAAGATTGAATGAGTGAGAGATAAACAGAAAGCGACAACTGGAATCGATTGCACACAAACAAGACCAAGCCTCTAAAAACTTAAAAAAAGTTAAAAGTTAAGTGATCCATGAAAATTTCATGGGATTCTGATGAATAATTCTTAAGTTAATGATTAAAAGAAGCTTATGACAGGTTCTATGACAATAAAATATTCATAGAAATTTCCCTATCATATCGTTAAATAAATTAAATATTTGAGATTAACAACTTTAAATAAATATTGCAATAAGTCTTCTCTAATTGGAACTTAAAATAAGAATAAAACTTAAAACGGATTTGCATGTTTAATGTGAAATTGGTGCAAGTTGGTTTATTGGATTTTTTTTTTACCACATATCAACCCCTGTAGGAATTATTTAATTATTATTACGAGTTTTAACCCATAAAAATTTCAGTTTTCTTAATTTAAATTTCTGATGAATCTAAATTCTTCAGTTAATGATTGGATCAGTTCTATGACAATAAAATATCCGTCAAAATTCCTTTATCACATTGTTAAATATTTGAGCTTAATAACTTTAACAAAAATATTGCAATAACAATTACAAGTATGAATACTGGGGTACTTTGATGTGGTGTAATGGTTAACAATCTTTTCTCGCTAGAACAATTGCGACTGACTAGTGTGTTCGATCCTCAGTGGGTGCTCCATACTTTCGGCCTTGTACCACATCTAAGCTATGCATTTTGGCAGAATTATATTTCAATTGAATGAGTTTTAACCTGTGAAAATTTCAGTTTTCCTAAATTTCTGATAAATCTTAATTCTTCAGTTAATGATTGAATAAGCTCATGACTAGTTCTACGACAATAAAGTAACCGTAGAAATTCCTCTATCATATCATTAAATATTTGAGATTAACAACTTTAATAAAATATTGCAATATGCTGGTCATTATTTTAAGTAAGGGGGTACAAATGAAAATATTTGAAATTGACAATTTTTTCCCATCTCACTAAAACAGATTTTAAACACTTCTATCTCCCTAACTTACTTTCTTCCTTCCTTCCTTTCTTACTGAAACCAAGTAGCGTCTTTGATATGTCTTTGCACACAATCAAAAAAGGAATAGGCCTTAAATATTTATGAGATACTGACAGGAGACATTAATCACATCTCTCATTCTTTGCCTTAATTTTCTCACTGAAATCAAATACATCAGCACGTCTAAGCTTACAGCACATGGTATTCCCAGACAGTCATCCATCCAGGTTCTGACCAGGCTCAACATTGCTTAACTTCAGTGATCAAATCTGTATAGATGAAGATGAAACCTGAAGCAACAGAGATGTGGCTCTACAGAAGGTTGCTGAGAATACCATTGACTAAGCAGGTGAAGAAGGACCAAAGTTTAGAGATTATGGAAAGGACATTTGTACTTAGAATCATAAAGATCTGGTGGAATTTTGAGGAGCTTTTTGCAACTGCTTTATCTCACACTGTCTGCTGATCTGAGATGGAACAAATACATTGAATCAATAGCTTCATCTACTGCAAGGAAAGTTGGTTCTCTGTGTCACGCCAGAAAGATTTTTCTTGTCCAAGTCCATCCTACAAATCTATAAACCAACCATTCGCTCTTGCATTCACTGTTGAAATGGTTAAATGTAGCCATCTCTCCTACTCCAATAGCTTCATGTCTTGCACTTACCACCCTTCCTCTTATTTGCTTCCTTGATAGCTATAATCTCCAACTATTCAAATGCAACGTCAATCGACATCTCCAGATGCATTGATCTATTCCCTGTCCTTTGCTTTATCCTTTCCTCTATCATGCCTCTTTACTCTTGCTCCCACTCTCTGTAACTCCTTGTGTGCTAGTGGCACTTCCCCCTTGCTTGGGGTGAAAAGCTTAAAAAAAAAAAAAAACAACTTAATAAGGAAAGAAAGCTTGGAAAATTTGACACTCACAGGACATATTGAGGGCAAGAAGGCCAAAAGGTAACAGCGAGTAGTTGTAATGGGAGCAAAGCATGGATTGGAAACAATGGTAAAGAGATTGAAATTGCTTTTAAGCTGTAAAGTATGCATAATTCAAAAATACGCTCTTAAGTACGCGGCCAGAGGGGGAAGTCAGTGATGTAATTTGACTTGGTTCATCAGGGAATTTCGGGTCTTTCAACATCATACACCCCATCACCAAGTCAACCCAATTAGGGGAGATTGATCCCTGATTCCTCCTCACAATCAAACGCTAACAGCTACTCTGGCCTTTTTAAAGAATGAGACAAAGAAAGACCACGTTTTTGGCACACCCAATTGGATGTTTGTAACACCCAATCTGCTGCGCGAACTGACTTTTAAGTGGTCCATAGTGGGGACTGGCTTAACTAGTGATAATTTTGGACATTGTCGTTAGTTGTTTGTCTACTGAACCTCTCGATGTTGTTTCAAGGATCTCACCGATGTTCATGTTGAATGCAAAGTTGATATAGATTACTCTTAAATATGTTTTCAGTCATTTTTCCCCCAATTTATTCATTGTTGTGGATTTGCCAGATAAAAACCTAAGAGCCAAGAAAGGAGTCATTTTTTATGAAAATTGCTTCCCCCACCCCCATTTATTATATCAGTGTTGTAATTAATGGAGGAAAGTGATACTCTTCCAATAATTTCTCCCATTACAGGCATTATCATATCCATGATATAACAACACCTTATATCCCAGATAGAACAAAATGGCTGAAAGGGAAAGGAATGAAAAACATGCTTTGTTCTTTGAGGGTTGCTTCTAGCAAACAGATGAAAAGCCAATATTTCTACAATAATAATCCATTTAAAAGATCTTTTTTCCCTCTTATTCTCATGTTCATAATTTATTTATTGATTTTTTCTTTTAGGTTTGCGTAAAGCTAAGAAATATAACTGGAAAGACACAAATTTGGCCCTTTTTGGATCCGATGTTGAGAAAAATATTAAAAGTAAGTACTTTTCAATTTATGCTGGAATTTTTCAGATAATTATTATTATTATTATTATTATTATGTGCTTTATTATTGACAACTATTCTAATCTTGGATTTTATACAATGTTTCGGCAGTTATACCCTCTGGCCTTCTTCAGGCATCTGTCTTCACACTCTGTAACTTTCTAGGAGTTTTAAATCAAACCATTTAATTAATTCACAGGCATAGATTGTTCTTATCCCATTTTCCATGATTCAGAGATATTTCCTACATGTTATATTAAAAATCTTAATGTCCGAATTCTAAATAATAAAATAAAAATAAAGAAAACATTGGAATGCCAGTTAAATAAATCATTTCTATTTACAAACATATGCTCATGAATTCAAATGAGTTAAAAAGGAGTAAAAATAGTCTTTTGTTGAGCTAAAGTCGTTAGTTGGTCCACAGAAAAAAAGATGTAGCTGAGAAAAGACTTATCAGATTCACTGTCATTGTTGAGATGATTCATTTGAAATCATTGTAATCATGATTGTTAGCAAAGATTCACTGACCACCCAAGCTGTTGTTGTTATAGCTGATTCATTTTAAGTCATTGACACATATTTCTCTCAGTATGCGCTGGGCATAGAGGGCAAGAAAAAGCTATGTGGCCACTCCTACTGAAACTCATATTATGGATTTGCACATCCGAATGAATTTGACCTCTGCTACACTTGGGCAGCTTACATTCAGCTGCAGCGGGTTCATTTCATGGAGCCAACTCAACTGAACAGGTGAATGCCACAACAGATACAGGTACATCTTAGATGCCATTAGATAAGACATTGCCAGACAAACATCCATAGCTATATCGCTACACCTGCAAACCTAAAGTATTGACTCCTGTAGACATTGGTTGTCTGATCTGGTTGGTGTGTGGCATTAGGGTGGGGTGATTTTGGAACCGTGGTATTGCACTCAATTTGAAAGTTGGTATTTGATATGTTAAATAATGATAGAAATATTGTTTGCCAAATTGATGTTTTGTTTTTAGAGGAAACCAGTTTGAAGATTAAGTTTAAAATTCTGGTGATTAGTGAAAGACTTATAGCACAGTCTTATAAAATTTATAATTTACTGAAACTTCACAAACTCTATATGGACAAGAGGCATAGCACAAGAACATTATTATTATGAAATCATTTTGTCGCCAAATAAAATCTTCATTTTCTTCAAAGGGATTTCATACTGAACAATTTAGCGATACTATGATGTAATATGTTATACAGTGCAGTAGTTTTAGTGTGATTTTCAACAAACAATACAAATTTAAAACATTTTGTTTAATAATTTGTACCCAGCAGTATTATAGTGTTATATAGAATTTCATCTAGTTTTTGGTTTTATTAATTATGATCTAACAAATCTTATTCAATGAGTAGCCTTTTTTGTAATCTTTTATAATTATTTTTTTTTTTTTTACACAGTTTTTATTTATCGAATACAGTAAAAAAAATAAAAAAAATAATAATTTGCAGATTTTGCTTGTGATGATTCAGAATTAGAATTCTGATTTGAATATATTTTCTATTCAATGAATCAAAACAAAAGATATCAACTTTATTTTAATTTATTCTTAAAATAGTTAAATTTTGAAGTCACTTTGTAAACAAAAATCTACTGAAATTAGGTATTGCTGTATATTTTTTTAGGTGATTTTTAAAACTAAATGCTCAAAAATTGATAAAATCTATGAATCTAACTTTTGGTCTTAATACTTATGACATCAAACCCCATCTTTCGCACAGCGTGCAATATTGATTTTCTAAAAAAAAAAAAAGAAAAAGAGAAAAATCAAACTTGCCTAGTGTGGCATGCCTGTCCAAATACAAACATTAATCATATGAATAAATAATCACCAGCTTTATTTACGTTTCGGGTAACTTGTCCGCTTCTACTGAACTAGATCATGTGACTTTTCAGCACTATCAGATCCAAGGATTGAACACAACTTCCAATTGGTTAATCTACTTGTCCAGTGGTTCCCAAACTTTTTCTACTACTCTTTTGGTTCCCACACCACATTCCTCATGCTCCAGTGGATGAAGAAACTTCCCCTTGGTAAACAAACTGTTATCTCATCTTCATTGCCATATTCACAACATTTCGGTTTTGTATGCTCTGGCCTTTTATGTCTATATCCACCATGTCTTGAGATGAGGTATTATGATTATTTGCATTATTCTGACTCTTATCCTCACTTCATTGCCATATTCACAACATTTCATTGATGAATGTTTATGTTATATCTCCCATGTCTTGAGATGAGGTATTATGATTTATTCATTATTCTATCCTCATTTCATTGCCATATTTGTCAACATTTCGGTTCCTTTATGTCTATATCTCACCATGTCTTGAGATGAGGTATTATGATTATTTGCCTCATCCTCATCTTCATTTACCATATTCACAACATTTCTCGCCATTGTGATGTCTTGAGATGAAATTATTTGCTTTCTGATCTCCTTCATTGCCTGATTACAACATTTTCTAATGTCTATCTCTCACCATGTCTTGAGATGAGGTATTATGATTATTTGCATTATTCTGACTTTATCCTCAATTGCTATTATTTCCCATTGTATGCTCTGGCCTTTATGTCATATCTCACCATGTCTTGAGATGAGGTATTATGATTATTTGCATTATTCTGACTCTTATCCTCATCTTCATTGCCATATTGTTTCTGCTCTGGCCTTTATGTCTATATCTCACCATGTCTTGAGATGAGGTATTATGATTATTTGCATTATTCTGACTCTTATCCTCATCTTCATTGCCATATTCACAACATTTCGGCCATTGTATGCTCTGGCCTTTATGTCTATATCTCACCATGTCTTGAGATGTCTTATGTCTTATCCTCATCTTCATTGTCTTTCGCCATTGATGCTCTGGCCTTTTATGTCTATATCTCACCATGTCTTGAGATGAGGTATTATGATTATTTGCATTATTCTGACTCTTATCCTCATCTTCATTGCCATATTCACAAATATTTTGGTATGCTCTGGCCTTTATTGTATGCTCTTGAGAGATGAGGTATTATGATTATTTGCATTATTCTGACTTTATCCTCATCTTCATTGTATTCACAACATTTTTTATTGTATGCTCTGGCTTTTATGTCTATATCTCACCATGTCTTGAGATGAGGTATTATGATTATTTGCATTATTCTGACTCTTATCCTCATCTTCATTGCCATATTCAAAACATTTCGGCCATTGTATGCTCTGGTTTTTATGTCTGTCTCTCTATGTCTTCAGATGAGATATTATAATTATTTGCATTATTCTGACGCTTATCCTCATCTTCATTGCCATATTCACAACATTTCGGCCATTGTATGCTCTGGCCTTTATGTCTATATCTCACCATGTCTTGAGATGAGGTATTATGATTATTTGCATTATTCTGACTCTTATCCTCATCTTCATTGCCATATTCACAACATTTCGGCCATTGTATGCTCTGGCCTTTATGTCTATATCTCACCATGTCTTGAGATGAGGTATTATGATTATTTGCATTATTCTGACTCTTATCCTCATCTTCATTGCCATATTCAAAACATTTCGGCCATTGTATGCTCTGGCCTTTATGTCTATATTCACCATGTCTTGAGATGAGGTATTATGATTATTTGCATTATTCTGACTCTTATCCTCATCTTTCATTGCCATATTCACAACATTTCGCCATTGTATGCTTCTGGCCTTTATTCTATATCTCACCATGTCTTGAGATGAGGTATTATGATTATTTGCATTATTCTGACTCTTATCCTCATCTTCATTGCCATATTCACAACATTTTATTAATTGTATGCTATGGCCTTTTAGTCTATATGGTGTCTTGAGATGAGGCATTATGATTATTTGCATTATTCTGTCTTCATTACCATATTCACAACATTTCAGATGCTCTGGCCTCACCAAGATGAGGTATTATGATTATTTGCATTATTCTGACTCTTATCCTCATCTTCATTGATTCAAAACATTTCGCCATTGTATGTTCAATCCTCCTGATGAGATATTATAATTATTTGCATTATTCTGATCGCTTATCCTCAACCATAAACTTTTCGCCATTGTATGCTCTGGCCTTTTATGTCTATTCTCTCTATGTCTTGAGATGAGGTATTAGATTATTTGCATTATTCTGACTTTATCCTCATTGCCAATTCACAACATTTCGTCAGTATGCTCTGGTTTTATGTCTAATAGGTATTATGTTTATTTTGCATTATTCTGACGCTTAAAATCTTCATTGCCATATTCACTATGTCCATCAAATATTCTGAGATGTGGAATTAAGATTACTTTTTATATGCATTATTCAGACTGTCATCCTCATCTTCATTATGGTGGAATGGATTAAAAGCCTTCTTCAGGTTTAGTTTTGAAAACACTTCCATTTCATCCTCCTCAAGGACACAAGTGGAGGACTGATGAGTTCAATACCTGGCTACAGCAGCGTAGAACCACAAACTTGTAGAGTTGAGTTAAAGGAAATAACTGAGACATCCAGAAGAGGCATGGCAAAACTAGAACTTGGTGAAAATATGAAATTCCAATCAAATGAAGAGTGTACAGCTTGGAATAACAATGAAGATGAGGATAACAGTCCAAATAATTCAAATAATGTAAGTAATCATAATACCTCATCTTGGAGATATAGACAGATATTCTCCCTTGGTATTTGGGAAATTGAAAACACCAAGTAATCTTACACTGTAAGCATGTAGTGAGTCTTGATAAAAATATATATAAAAAACAAAAAGAAATAAAATTAAAATACAAGGGGCCTTAACTTATTTATGACTCTACGTAACCTGATTTTCGACATTGGTCAGAACTTACCTACATAAGCACCTACTCCCCTCAAAAAAAAAAAAAAAAAAGCAACACAAACAAGAGATAGCAAATGTAGCACTATGTTCAATATGGCAAGTAGCCGGTGAAAAAACAATGCAATCTTCTTCATATAGCACAGTGCGATGATGAATTATATTATGGGAGATGGTGGCAAACTACAAAACACCGTATGTCAGTTCTGACATAAGTCAAGGACCTTCTGTAAAGGCATTTACACTTCCTTTTCAAACTCTTATCTTTTTCTTTCTATATCTCTTTCTTTCTGTATCTGTCTATATCTCTGAAATGAGGTATTGTAATAATTTACACTATTTACATTGTTCAGACTGTTGTCCTCAACTTTGCTGTCATATTCACAACATTCCAGCCTTCTTCAGACAATTGGAATTTCGAACTGAACCCTTTATTTTGACATTGGAGTAGATTGTTCTTTAAATTGCTTTTATTCACTCAAGGAGATATGGCTCAGTGGATAAAAACGATGATTGAAGTAATCCAGTGACTTGACCCAAAGAGTTGAGAGTTCAATATCTAGCCACAGCAGAGGTGAACGAAAACTTGAAGAGTTGAGTTACTAAAGGGAATTAACTGAAATGGAGATATCCAGAAAAGGCATGGCATGTGGGACTAGAACAATCTACCTCGGTGGATGAAAAAAAAAGTTTGGTTCAATATTCCAACGACCTGAAAAAAGCCGGAGCATACAATGGCCAAAGCATCATGAATATAACAACAAAGATGAGGGCAACAGTGTGAATAGTGTAAATACTCTTTCTTTTTTCTCTCTCTCTCTAATGGAAAGGCAAACTTCAAATAAAAAAGAAGAAGAACAAGAAGAAAAGACTGAACCAGAATTAAAAACATATTTAAAAAAAAAAATTAAATTTTAAATTTCAGTGTCTCCTTTCTCCTTCATGCACATGTATAATAACATGTATAATAACATGTATAATCACATGTAAACATTATTTTAGGGCAATAAAGTCCTAAAGGATGAAACCTGTCACATGAAAAAAATCTTTTTTGACTTTGTCATAGATTTTCCTTATATATCATGAAGAAACAATTTAGACAAAGAATTAAATAGCAATGTTAATGTGATTAATGGTGAAATCACTTCCCTAACAAGACTTAATGAGGCATTAACTTACTATCAATTCCTTGAATAATAAGATCCTTATATTTGAGTTGTCAGATGGAAGACACATGCCAAGTACTTTCAACAATTTCAAATTGGCATGATTTTTTCCATACATAGGCAAACACTAAGACAAAATATGTGTAGACCAAAAGATTTTTTTTTTAAATTATGCTATTCATTGACAGTTGAATATATATTTTGGAGTGTGTGATGCTTGAATTTTTGTTCAAATCAATCAACTGTGGATTTTGTTTGAATTTTGAAAAGTTATAAATCCACAAAATTTTCTTGTTATATGTATTTATCATATTATTTTTTATATGTATTTATGTATAAGTGAAATTGACTTAAGTATAATCCAATTAGTAGAGTAAAATTGTCTTCCATCTGACAACTTGAATATAAGGATGTTATTCAAGGAATTGATAGTAAGTTAATGTTTCATTAAGTCTTGTTAGCAAAGTGATATCACCAATAAACAAGTTAACATTGCTAATTAATTTTGTATAAATTGTTTCTTTACGATATAAAATATAAGCTGCACATGCTATATATATACTATCTATATATATATATAAAATGAATACCAATACAAGAAGAGAGAAAATATATTAGTGTATATACAGATAGTTGTAAGGAAAGAAAAACATTTAAGACTTTGTTGTTAGAAATGTGTGCATAAGATATGTATATTTATGCAAGTTAAAAAAATTTTTTTTTTAACGGGAATACCACTGGTAGGCAGGGGGTTACAGAGAATGAAGGTTAGAGAAAAGACTGGGTATAGGAGGAGCTGAGGAAAGGATAAAAGCTGAACGAAGTTCAAGAAGAAGGCGACTGGTGTTGCATTTAAATTTTGAAGATTGTAGTTGTCAAGGAAGAAAGTAAATGGAAGGTAATTCCACAGATGGGAAGTGTAAGAAAAGAAACTGTTGGAGTAGAAGTGGGGTTATATTTAACTAATTCAAAAAGTAAAAGGGTGGGACCTAGATGCCAATCTAGTAACACACAAATTCACATAGTCTAGGCACCAGGAAAAAAGCTTGTCAGAGCAGTTGCCATGAAAATATTTGTAGAAAAGACAGTGGGAAGCCACATTGCATCAATGAGAAAGAGACTGAAGTCGAGATGCCAAGTCAGGATTGATTATATTGCAGATCCTTCTTTGGATTATAAAGTTAAAGAGAGAAAGAGAGAGAGCTATGTCTGTTCTTTTATAATCTGAGACAGTGCCACCCAGTGGGCATCTTGGCAGACCAGGTGGAGATAATAATCCCCATATTTTTTTTTACATATCCACTCTCCGGCTCAATATGACAATGTTTCTCTATTTTGTTCTTTTTAAACCCTTCCTTCTTTCATGTTCTGTTTTGTCACTGGTTTTGTGGAAATGGGTTTGGCTGAGAACTTTTCAGCATTTGTAAATCAATATACATGACGTGAAAGAGGGAGTGGGTTGAGATCAACACACACCATAAATATTTATGGGATATTTCCATTTTTTTTTGTCTTCCTTTCCATTCCCCTAACTGTCCACCATTTTATCAGTTTCTCACACTCTATATCTATCTTACCAATCCTACAAGTAATTCTTATCTGACCGCTAAACACTAAACTCTTCAGATCTACACTTATTGTTCTCTTTAATTACGGCTGCATAAAGCAGATAATATTTTCCCCACCTTTTTCTTTTCTGGCAAACATGGATCTTCATGCTTGCAATAAGTTGAAGTGTCATAAGAACTGTTTTTCCCACAACACTGCTATTATTTTAACTACCTTCACTCCTCAGCAATGCTTATTGTTTTAAAAAGCGATGATTAGAATTTTAATAAAACCTAAGCATATGATGAAACTGAAAGTAAATTAAACATTTTTTTTGTTCTTGTAAATTTACAACAAAAATATTAAAAGCTAATTATTAGATTGTTTATTTACAAGAAGAATTTTCTATAAAAAACATTCTAAAAACTAATACAATTAAAATTAATACAATGCAATTTTTATCATTTACCAATTTATAAAGAAATAAATATGAAAAAAAATTTTTATTCCTAAATTTATAAACATTTGCTAAATTATTAAAATATGTGAACCAACTTTAAGGAAATCCTTATTATTTACTATTTTATAAAGTTCAAATTCATTGGCAATTAGCTGATGTTTTGCTAACCATTCCAATAAACAATATCATAAATATACAGTGTTTATTATTTTTGTTGTCAATTCTCAAGAACAAAAAAAAATGTTTAGGTTTTATTCACTTTCATCAATAAACATTGTTTAAGGTTTATTCCAATTCTATGTTTAATCCAATTCTAATCATCTTTTTAAAACAATAAACATTGTGAAGGAGATGAATCAAAATTCACTTTTCAGTTTAGGTTTTATAAATTACATGTATAAATTCAATTTCATCATATGTTTAGGTTTTATTAGAATTCTAAAAACAATCATCGAGTTTTAAAACAATAAACATTGTCGAAGAGTGAAGGTAGATGAATTATACATGATAAATTATCATATGTTTAGGTTTTATTCAATTTAATCATCAAAAACAATGAACATTGCAAAGAGTAAGGGAGATGAATTTACATGTATGAATTCACTTTCATCATATGTTTATTTTATTCCAATTCTAATCATCATTTTTAAAACAATGAACATTGCCAAAGAGTGAAGGAGATAAAAGATAAATTCACTTTCATCATATGTTTAAAAAATTTTTTAAAACAATGAACATTGCCGAAGAGTAAAGATAGTTAAAAAAATTTTTCCTTTCGATACTCCATCTTTTTGCAGGTACAAAGGCCCATGTTTGCCTTTTTTCTTTTAATGTCTGAATAGGAAAAATAAAATTTTATTTGTTCTTGAGAATTCACAAGAAAAATACTAAAGACTTTTATTTTCTGTGGTAGACTGATTGCCAACGAAGGCTATAGGACTCAGGGGGAGAGAAAAAATAGTTTCATGCCTTTCCCAAGGGTATTTACATGGAAGTGAATGCAACAAATCCAACTGGCAATTGAACTCGGCTCTCCACTTTTTCATTCGAAGCCAATATCCATTACACCATCTGCATGTCCAAAAATTTCAACAAGCTGAGCTCCATGAAAGAAAGGTAATGTTATTTGTGTGTGGTGGGCTCATTGCAGTATTATTTATTTGGAGTTCTTAGAATGCAATGAAACACTAAATGCACCTTTATATGTCAAGCAGCTGCAACATGTCCATAAAAAGTTTCATTGCGAAACACCCTGCTCTCTTCAGTACAAAAAAAAATGTTCTCCACCAAAGCACAAGGCTGTTTAGAGCAAGAACAACACATAAAAGATTTTTGGAACTTGGTTGGTCTGCTCTACCCAACCTGCCATTTTCACCTGACCTTGCAATGAGTGTTACTTTTTTTTTTTCGATCACTTCAAAAAAAAAAAAAAAATACTTTTTTGGGGAGAAAACTTTCTCTAACAAAAACCAGATGCAACAGTTTGTCAAAATTTTTTTTGCATCATAACCTGTGGGATTTTACTGAAAATATATCAAAGTTTGGCCCTTATAAATCACAGTGAATATAGAATTGAATCAAATGTAAACTTTAGTTTTTTAAAGAATAAAGTTGATAAACAAATATGGAAATTATTTATAACTCAACATAATCGTAAATTCTGTCAATATTTCTGAGATGAGGTCTTGTAACTATTTATGCTATTTACATTGTTTGGACTGTTGTCCTAATCTTTATTGCTATATTCACAACATTTCGGCCATTGTAGATTCCGGCCTCCTTCAAGATTTGTCTATATGTCTGAGATGAAGTATTGCAACTATTTATTTTGTGAATATGACAATAAAGATGAGGACAACAGTTCAAATAATGTAAAGTTAGAATACCTCATCCCAGAAATAGACAGATCCTGAAGAATGTCGAAGCATGCAGCAGTTGAAACGTCATGAATATAACAATAAAGATGACGACAGTAGTCTGAACAATGTAAACAGTGTAAACTAATTGTAAATTGTTTAACACTTTTTCAAATTTCCTTACAAGGTTCTTTGCAACTGTTTTGATTGATAATGAAATGGTATGAATGAGAATTTTATGCCTTGACTTCCTTATGTTTAACAAACACTAACACGCTTGACATTATTTGTGTTTTAGTTTTGATCTTTGCTCAAGTAGCCTTGTGCCAGACTTAGTCAAGATCAATTAACTACAGTATTTTCTAGTGTCTAATATGACTTGAGTATATACACGGGTCATGTTTCTGAAGCTAAAAACACAATAAATTACATCCTTGAGTAATATGACCCTTCATTAACATTTAGCAGTCAGCATCATTTATAAATATTACTTCCCCTTCTACTGTATATAGAATCCCCTCAAAATAGAATGTTTTATATATTAGTTCTATATATTTGAAATTGCAGTAGCCTGGCTCTCAATTTCAGTCAAGATTGTTTTAGGTGTTGCCATAGAAGGATATGACTACACAAACAAGAAATTAAAATTTAACATTGGCAGGACTAACATTTTGCTTGGTGGAAATGGTCACCTACAGAGTGCTAATGTTTAAAATCTCAATGTTGTGCCTATATTTCACTAAAATATTTAATTTGATGCAAAGAGTTGTGAGTTCAATACCTGGCTACTGCAGTGGGGTTACAAAAACTTGGAGAGTTATATTAAAGGAAAATAACTCGGACATCCAGAAGAGGTATGGCATGTGGAACTAGAACTGGTGAACGAAATAAAGTGTTCGGTTTGAAATTCTAATCACCTGAAGAAGGCTGGAGCATACAACGACCAAAGAATTTAATTAGTGTTGTCTTTTAAATGTTTTCTTCTTTTAATTGTAAATTCCTTTTTGTCAATTCATGAATTGAAATTAGTTGGCATTTGCTTTACATCTTTTTTTTTTTTTTTTTTTACACATTTTTCATTGGGACTCACGAGTCTTGGAGGGTATTCCAGAACAGAAGTCAGTAAAAAAAATCTTTATTATCTAATCCAAAGTGCTGATTGACCGCTATAGAACGGTGACAAAATAAGTACAGTGTAACCCGGATATAAGAGAAACCCGGATATAAGAGAGATTTTCTCTGGTCCCAAATTAGTCTGTGTTAATGTACATATAGTAAAACCCGGATATAAGAGACTTCTTCTCCGGTCCCGACAACTCTCTTATATCCGGGTTACACTGTATTATTTACTACGAGCGATTCTGCAACGCTTGTTTTTACTTGATATGACTTTATCCGAGATTTTAATTAAGTGAGAGTACTGTTCAGATTCAAGGAAGGAAAGGCAGCTGTAGCAAGCGTAACATTTTTTTTATAAAACTAAAAGAGAGTTTGTAACATTGATTCGTTTTTATTTAAGTGTATATTGAATATGTACAAAAAATAATTGACAACTAATAGTAATGAAAAAATTTGTGCTAAAAACAAATGTTGTCTTTTGTGAAAACAAACTAAGACACGTTTATGAAATGTTTAAAAATTTCTGAAAGTTATAAATTTATCATTCGTCCATTGTTAGATCTTCCTGAATTTCACTGTGTTCGTCATTAATAATTAATATTCGAGATGTTTGGGTACTGTTCTGATTCAAGGAAGAAGGCTTCATGTCAATACAAAAGTTAGGATTTGAGGACGAGTCCAAATTCTAGGAAGTCTATGCTATGTTCGGATTTGGGGAGTTCTACTACAGTGTAACCCGCATATAAGAGAGATTTTCTCTGGTCCCAAATTAGAGCCTGTGTTACCTAAACAAAATAGACCAAACCCGGATATAAGAGACTTCTTCTCCGGTCCCGACAACTCTCTTATATCCGGGTTACACTGAAAACAAAACAAAAAAAAAAAAAAAACATTGTCTTTTATTCAGAATGAAGAAAGAAAACTTACTACAAAACAAGAAAATCAAAATAAAGCAAACTTTAACTTGTGAGCAAAAAAACAGACAAAATGGCGATCAATTAAAAGCTGACCCCCAAAGAACAATTATGACCTATATATGAAATAAATTTTTTTTTTTTTTTTTGGTAAACAATTGTATTCAACACCTGCCGACTTTGTGTTTTATTATCTATTTACTTTTTTTAGTCATTCTGTTGCGGTAATCAGCACTTTGGATTGGATAGTAAATATTTTTACTACTGGCTCCTGGAATAGTTACCCGCAACAATTATTGCAGACTGATTGTGAGTCCCAATAAAAAAATAAAAAAAAATAACACACACACACGCAAAAAAAGATATAAAAGAAACGACTTATTTCATGCATTGACAAAAAAGAAAACTTTTAAAGACTAACACTTTTCTTCGGACTGTTGTCCTCATCTTTGTTGCCATATTCACGAGTCACGACGTTTCGGCCGTTGTACACTGAGGCCTTCTTCAGGTGATGAGAACTTCGAACTGAACCCTTTAACTGAGTGTATTTGCAATTTTGCTCTTTTAAATAAGAAGAGGTGTATTAAGCTGAGTAAAAGTTTCTGAACGTGTGCTACTGTACGACTACGACCCTCCCATTTTTTTTTTTACCTTGAATTTCAAATTTTCAATGTTAAATTTTTGTTTCTTCTTATGAGATTTTTATAAGAAAAGTCTCATAATAAATACTATTTTTATGAGATTGGTACGGTGTCCACTTTTAGTAGAAGAGGTTGTCCCCCTCCCCGCCGGGTTTTTTTGTCCCCCATTCATAAGAATCAACCTTAACGAACCCCAACAAAAATTCTTATTTCTTTAATCTTTTTCTCTTCCTTTATAGAGGAATCAAACAAAAATCTCATTTTTAAAAGTTTAGAATTGGAGTTAAAATTTATTAGTTTTTGCTTTTTAATATATTTTAATTTTCTACAAACAAATTTTGATTTTTTCGAAATATATTTCCACTCAAGCGGTTGCTTCTTTTTTCTCTGAGAAACTAACTACTCACTCCATTGTTTGAGCATGAAAAATAGATACATGAAATATCAACAAAAAAATATTTTCAGGAATTATAACTTTGTGATTGTAACTCAGATCATTTTTAGCCCGTCATAAGCAGACCAACAATTAGTATTGATCATAGATGACTGCTACTACAGTGCTTTTTGATCTATCAGCAACAAAAAGTAATGAAATTATGAAGGGTTTAAATTAAATCCTTCATAATTCTGAAGAATTTAATAATTAAATCATTTAATTATTAAATTCTTCAGAATTTCACTTCCTCCAAAAAGCCATTGTTGATGAATTACTAAGCTGCGGTGATATTTTCTTTTTAAAATGTTTCATCAATCTCCACTATTTTATGGACCTCCAATTTACTTACGGTTGATTTTTTTTTTTTTTTTTAACTGAACATCACTTCCCTTAGGGGAATCGCCCCTACCCCAAATCTTTCATTTTTATTTCTGACCTTAAAGAGGAATCAGTTAGAAATTAAAAAATACTTCATTTTTTTTATCTCTTCTTTTACAGAGGAATCGGCTGAAACAGAACCTGCTTGGCAGAACGCCGGCAAAAAAGTTGGCCTCCAAATCTGGCGTATTGAGGTAAGAAGACGTTTTTGGGGTTGCTTTCAATACAAAAATGAACTTGCTGTAAAATTTTAAGCCATTTTAACAATAAGAAAAGATCATTACTTTACAAATTTTTAGACGGAATCACAGATTCTGCCAAACTTTTTTTTCGGTGTATTGGTGGAGCGAGGTAATGGTAATTAGATTTTTTTTCCTTATAAGGAAATATTTGGCAGCATTCATTGACCGAGGAACCGGCATGGCTTTCAGTTGAAATTTATAAAATCTTTCTCTTAAAAGATTTTTTTTCAGGAAAATAGTTTTCTCAAGTCCAGAAGCTTTTATTGCTCTTTCCTATACTGATGAGGATTTCCTTTCCCACCTTTTGTTTGAAGCGGTGTGGAATGTCAACATCTTGATTATGATATTATTTTCTCTTAGAGTTTCATGTGTTTTATCCATTTTAAAATAAAAGATATTTGAATTTTGAATAGAAAGAAAGGATCGTGAATGAAAGCATTAAATATCCCAACGATAACATCCAGTTTTAATTCTAAAATTAAAATAAAAAATCTAAAAATTCTAGGTTTATAAAAATGTCCACTGAGGAATATTAATGTAGGTTTGCTAAAAAATCACTATTAAGTATAGATTTATAAAAATCTAGTATTAATCATAAAAATTAAGATAAATTTTTTTATATAAATTCCAGGTCTGTAAAAAGATCAATTAATTTACATAAAAAAATTCTGTGGCTTCCGTTAGTCTTTCCGTCCGTCACACCCTCTGAAAATAGCCATACATTGACCAATTGAAACCAAATTTTGGGAAGGAGTGCAAACGAATAAAGAGGTAAAAAGTACAGTTGCTTTACAAGTCATATCATGTAATTTTAATTTTATTAAGAAACTACTTTTTTTATGTACAAGAATCCAGTTTCCAGTTCACCCTGTGTTTTCGAGAACTATAAACAAATCACATGGCAAAAGCACTTCAAAAAATTGGAATTTCACTCCAGAAAGAAATATTTATGCATAGTCAGTTGTATGTGGCATGTTCAAGAGTAAGAAATCTATTAAGAATTTATTCTTTGCTATTAAAAAGGAAGGAAAAGAAATTTTCTTTAAAAATATTATTTAAAATGAAGTCCTATAAAATTAAATTAAAAAAGAAATTATTAAACCACAAAGTAGGGTTTTTTACAAAGTACTTTTCCTAATTTCATTGAATGGTTTGTGAAATTGGACGAAATGTAGAGTTTGTAAATCTCAACAAAAAATGTTAGCAATAACTTCAACAATACTAAATACTGCGAGGATTTCAGCATGTATCAGAATGTTCCAGATTTTATAGAACCATCTTGATGGAATGGATTAAAAAAAATACATGAAAAGGTGGGAAATCTACCCTGAACTTTCCTTAAAAAGCCTTTCACAAAATGGTTTCTAATTAAACATTGATTTTTTTCCCCCCTTATATTCTTTGACTCTAAATTCAGACAATACTCATGAAATAACATATGTTCGCTAAGATCGCACAAGTTGTAACATTCAAACTTACCAGCGATGTCTCCTCAGATGAATTTCGTAACTCTTGCAGCCTGGTAAAAAAAAAAAAAAAAAATCCAATATAGATAAAGGGAGGTAACTCTAAAAGAAATGGTCGCTATCTAGATTCAATTCGAAACAAAAGTTATGGTTGGTTTTGTTTGTCATGTTTCGTTACCTCAAAGCCTATTTTTGAGATTGATTTTTGTTTAAAAAAAAAGAAAAAAAAAGACAGACATGATTAACTATGAATTTATTTTTTTTTTATAAAAAGCACAATTACAATATTTGTATATATTTGTTAAATAATAGCAACTCAAATTATATCACTTAGCGTCCTCCATAGTATACTTTTAGTTAATTTTAAGAATATTTTAATGCGTTCTTGAATTAAAAAAAAAAATTTGAAAACTTAATTTTTTTTTTTTTTACTTTTGTTTATAAATACTAGTTGCACATTAAAATCCTGACATTTACCTCGATGAAGTCCCTCAGTGGACAAAATGCATTGGTAAAAGTTTTCCTTCTCTTTTTTTAGTCATACTGATTTTTTTACAAATATATCTGAATTTTTTTTTTTTTTTTTTTTTTTTTTTTTACACGCACACATACATATGTTTGTGTGTGTGTGTGTGTGTATATATATATATATCAAATTGCCAATTTGGCCCACCTTAATTTTCATCTCATTAGATTTACTTCTTACATATATATGTGTGTGTATATATATATATATATATATATATATATATATTATATATATATGAAAGAAGTAAATCTAATGAGATAATAATTAAAAAGGCGAAATCAACAATTTGATATATATATATATATATATATCAAATTGCATTTGGCTACCTTAATTTTTCATCTCATTAGATTTATTTACATATATATGTGTGTATATATATATGAAAGAAGTAAATCTAATGAGATAATAATTAAGGTAGGCCAAATAAATATATATATATATATATATATATATATATATATATATATATATATATATATATATGAAAGAAAGAAATCTAATGAGATAATAATTAAGACAGGCCAAATCGGCAATTTTTTTAATATAAATGCAAATGATTACAAGCAGGCCTTGCATGAAGAGATAATGAAAAGTTACAAAAAAAGCCCTGGAAAATGGCAGCACATTCAGGGCAAAATAATTGCAGAAGAATTATGCTACTGAGGATAGAATGGGCAAAATGACAAAAAAGGAAGAATTCAAAATTGTCAACAACCCCAAAAACAATTTCCCTAGTAATCCTAAACTCTGATAACTGAACCCTGTGAAGAACATAGAATTAATAAGAAAAAAAAAATCTTTGTAAGAGCCACTTGATGCATACTCAAAGCACTGGGAGTCAACCTATAGTGTAACCCAAAATAGAATACTGTAACACTATAGAATGGTTCAAAAGCATAAAATATAAAGAAGAACGCTTCTTCATGTGGAGGGACTGATTTTCCATTTCAAATTCACCTTAATTCTGCTTTTTTCCCATTTTCAGTATAGATTTCTCTTTTTGCTTCATTTTCATCCTTAGTAAGTGTTATGGTCCAATATCCTCGCACCACAGTTAAGGCCAAGTTTAACGTGGGTTTCCCGAGCCCATATGCTCAGCCAAAAATATACCCTTTGAACCTGCCTAGATGGGGTCAGGGCCTGTCTACCTCCCCGGACAAAACATTGCCCTTCGGCAAAGCTTTGTCCAGGTTCCTCTCTGCCAAAGCAAAGAGTTCAACAGACATGACCTGGTGCTGGTTGCACCATTCATTCATTATACCTCTTGAGAGGCGCAGTATTTATAATGTCAGGAAGAGTCCATTATCGTTATAGGTAAGTTTCCATAATAGTAAGCAAGTATAACAATATATACATGTTAAAACAAGAAAATAAAATTAGCAAATATCTGAAAAAATCTAATTCATAAAATTTGGCTTTCTGAAATGACAAATTGCACTGCTACCTTCGTCACCATGTTGGATAGGAAAAAGAAAGGATCAAACAGAAAGACAAAATTTTTGTTTTGTCCCTACCTTTTTTTTTTTTATTTAATCAAGCAAACTTTATAAAACTTGGTTCATAAATACTATAAACTGTAGGGGATGTATTGAAATATTACTGACTTTAAACTTTGATGTCCGTCAGACGAGTGTGTCAGAAAAGACAAATATGGTTACAAATAAAAATGGCAATTGGTATTTCTTATTGTTAGAAAAAAAAAATTGCCATCTCAAAATCATGATTTCTGTTTCAAGCAGGTCATTCCATTTTTCAGTTTTCATGAAAAATAAGTCCCCTATTCATGCAATTTGATATTATTGACATTTCCTCATCAGTTATGGAAAAATTAGTGAAAGGTGAGTTGGAATTGGCTGACTGGTTTTGTAATATAAGAGAAGAAGAAGAAACAGAAATTGTAACAAACGCCCATAAAGTGTCATTTCACAAAGACGAAATATGGGCAACAAAAAGCTGGATCTCAGCTTTGATATCACCATGGGGCATATGATTCCATGAAGGCTTGTAAATTGGTGAGTGTTTATTTGTTCTGGTGACTGAGCAACCTTTTCAACACCTATAATATGAACCTGTACAAAGACAATGGAATTGTGGTGCTAAGAAATACAAGTTCCATACAAATGGATATTATGAGGAAGGAACTATGCAAGTTCTTCAAAAGCCATAATTTAAAAGCATCCATAAAAAATAATATGATGGAAGTCAACATTTTGGATGTCACATTTAATATAAGAACAGGATTGTTTAGACCTTTTATTAGGAAAACAAGCAAAATCTTGTAGGTTACATCTTTACAAAACAATACAGGCAAGACCTGCAAAAACTTTAAAAAAAGTATCTATGAACACAAAAAGGATCTTATACACAACAGTTTATCAAATGGTTTAGCCATACATAGAAATAAATTCAACCACAACTTTGATCTAAAGAATATTAAAAGAGAAAGTAACTTAGAAGGAAAATTCTCGAGTGCTGCTATTGAATCATATCAAAATATAAATCTACACCCCTGATTTTTTTCAAATATCTCCTTTCCTTAAAGAATTACTTTTTTCCCAAGACAAAATACATGACTATATAGATGTTAAAATACTAAAAAAAAATGGTTAAATTTATAAACTCTTATTTAAAAAAAAAAAAAATTCAACATTATTTACTCATCTAAATAAATTATGGTGGAGGCTAAGTGACAAAATTATTTCACTTAGCATTCTTCATAATTTACCTAGACTTTTCAGTTAATTTGATGAATATTTATGTGTCTCTCTTAAATTTCAAAATTTTGAAAAATTAACATTTTTTTCTTTTGTTCATAAATTGTTGTTGCAAAATAAAATCCTTACATTTGTTTTGATAGTCTGTCAGAGGACAAAATGTGTCGGCTAAGATAAATTTTTATTTTTGTTAATGTGGAAGTGGTGAAAAGTTCTCAGCCTAACTAAGCCTATTCCCCTCTGAAAATTTTGATATTTTAGCCTTTGTTTAGGTTCAGAATTACAGGTGTGTCAGGCTAAGGACTTTTCATCACATGTGTGTGTGTGTGTGCATGTTAGTGATACATTAAGATTATGGTTTAACCTTAACCTTTTATATGTTTTACAGAAATTTCAGGTAAAAAGTTGGCCAAAAGAGAAATATGGGATGTTTTACGATGGAGATTCCTACATTGTTTTGAGTGTAAGTAGCATGTTGCCTCTTTCTCTTTGTTGTAATTTGATTAGATCTTTGGTTAAAATGAAGCAAAAATAAAAAGAGTCTGCTTCACCTTATGGCACTAAACTGGGCATGCTTGCTATGTATTAACAAATTTATCTGTGAATAAATGTGTCAATCCCACAAACATTTCTATGGATGAAGAGCTTCATTCAGTCTGATAAGTGCCACACATGATACATGCTCGGGTAATCATGAATTTAAGTGCAGTACTAGATTGGCAGGTAGGTCTCATAATTTCATTGCTGAAATTGCTAGTTCTAACCATAAGTTCTATGCTGATAATTTCTTCTCTTGCACTTCTCTCTTGTGGAACTCACTTCTGGTATTTTCTTTTCTGTCAATTATAATGTTCAAATGGAGTGTCTTGAGAAGTGTTCTTTTATTGTCCTTTCTGTTTCTTATACACTCAGTAACCCTTTGCATCTTTGTGGCTTTATTACATTTGCTTAGGATGAAAGGAAAAAAAATAGTGAAATATTAATTATTAAATTGTGTCTCTTTTGATTCATGACTGACTAGACAGAAGATTTTCCCACAGTAAACTGCTGTTTCTTTCTGTAGTAGACTGGTTGTCAACCAAAGCTACACAACCAATATTTCCGGCTATTTAACCCATAGCTGGGGGAGAAGTTATGGATTTATACATTTCCCAAGGGTATTTGCATGTAAGTGAATGCAATGAACCCAAACAGAATTTGAACTTGGCTCTCCAATTTCTCAGGCTCGTTATACATTACACCACCTGCACACACTTAGTCATTACTCTTTCAATATCTATAAGACAAAACATACATTATAACGGTAATAAGTATAATGTAGGGTGACCTTGATGATCTCTTAATATCTTCTATGTGCCATTCCCCTTCTGGATGTGGACTGTCATGACTCTCCACAACTTCCAGTCATTTGTAGCTCTAAGATTTGTGTTTTTTGTTCTCTCTCTCTCTTTCTCTCTCTCTCTCTAATCCCTGTTCTGCCAACCTAGCCTGTAAGCTAGGTTATTCACTGCTTTCCTCAGTCTTGCCTTCAATATGTCCTGTGAGTGTCAAATTCTCCAAGCCTACTTTTCTTATTATACACCCTAGAAATTTAAATTGTCTCTTTCTGAATCTAACTAGAAATATTCATTTTGTTTCTGGTGTAATGAATATGCATACACTGGGGTTCCCCCTCACAGTAATATGATTGGCTGGTGGAGGTACAAGTCCGACGCCTATTGTCTTCACCTATTGCCTATGCCTATTGCCTACCACTATGACAAGGACCAGTCCATTATGGTTACCTGCAAGATTGTCCTATTCAGTTATAATAGTCAAAAAACCACTTTGCTACTTTGAACAAATATATCCCTTTCTGGGACATATCAATTCTAAAACCAACTAATTTCTTAAAAAAAAAAAGCAATAGCAAGTTTTTTAAGACAGTAACAAAGAAAGTATACATATGAAAACAGGGTAACAGTCAAGTGATTATAACCTTCTCAGTCCAAGGCAAGAAAGAATAAAGTAAGACCATTTTTATAGACTAAGAAGAAATCCCAGCATGCATCTGTAAGATTTATCTATAAAAGTGGGGGACTTTTTAACAGGTGTTCCCAGAGATAGGAACCAACAAGGAACATAGAACGGTGAGACCTAAAGTCTAAAGTGATGAAACTAAAGAGTGGATCTGATCTGAACATTTACCATGGAAAATGTAATATAATTGACAGGCTTGCTATGTTGTATCTATGGTGAAAAGACATGATAATATCCATATCAGAAAACTCAATATCTGTTGACAACTTAAATTTTTCAATATATCATGCTTCTATTCTTCACTTAACTATTGTCTGTATCTTCTCATTCTTTCCCTTATCCTTTCCCATCTTCATTGTCTATCTATATTTCTATCTAAAATGTTATAAAAAAAAAAAAAGTCAGATTAAAACAATTTTCTACTGTGTTCTCTAAATCTTTTCCCAAAAGCTAAAATTTATCCAAGATGCTTATAAAATGAATGCATTTTAATTACTTGCTCACTCAGTCCAGAATTAATTTGGTTATTTTATGGCATTTATGTTTTCTTCTTTGTGTATGCCGGCATCCTTTTGATATTTATTAATTAATCATTGTGATGCTTTTATGCTAAAGATATTAGCTGTTTCCTTATAAGGAAACATTTGGCAATCATTGACTGAGCAGTGCTAATGCTGGTTGAAATTTACAAAGTCTTTCTCTGAAAACAATTTTTCAGGAATATAAGTTTCTCCTATCCAGTAACTGTAATCACTTTTCCCAGAACTGATGTGGGTTTCTTAAAATGAATGGTGATTCAAATACCTGTAGGCTTTGAAAGATTTTTTTTTTTTTTTTTTTTTTTAAGAATGTGCCATAAAACCCTAACTTCTTAAAATGTTAAATGGTAAAATTAGCTTTTTCTCTACAAGGAAACATTTGGAAGTCATTGAACAAGCAGCCAGTGCTGTTGTTGGTTGAAATTTATAAAATCTTTCTCTTCAAAGATTATTTCAGGAAAATAGGTTTCCTGTAGTTTAAATGAGTCGCTATTACTATGACATCACTTGTACAAATCAAGATTCAATTCACTGTTCTTGCTTTCTGCACACTTCACAACATAAATCCGAGTTTTCTTCTGCCATTTTCACTGCTTCAGCTCTCTTTCATCAGGCCAACACTGCGGTCAACCAACCAACCAACCAATCAGCGTTCTTCGCTTTTATTCTCAGTTACCCAGGCAAATAACCTCCTCCAGTTCAACCAATCAGCACACGACTTGCTATTGGTGGAAGCATGCCAAACTGTACAAAAAACTCTCATTACTACACATACTGCTAGAGTTGCTAGACAGGAGAGTAATGCCATTTTCACAGAGCAAAATTGCCGATGTCACATGCCACACATTAAGGTAAGACCCTTATTTTCCTCTGCACCAGATGCAAGCTACTCTGGCTCGCTTGCTTCTATGGGGCTGTTCACCATATTTCCCAAAGTCCACTATCTGTTAGCACTCTTTCTAGTATTAATGGCATCTTTCTTTGTAACCTTTTGTTTACATTAGTGCAGAACATCAGTATTATGATTGTCATTATTTTCCTTTTGTATTACATTTGCTATCTATTTTAGTTGAGGCTCTTGTTGAAAATCGTCAAATGATATGGTTTCTCTTATTTGGTACAGTTCTTTGTTTGGGATCATGTAGCACCTGACCATGAAGTTCAAAGAAGGATGGACTCACTAAAAACCATTTTCTCCATAGATCTGAAAAAAGTATGTCTACAGCTAACATTTAGATATTTCTGAATTGGGTTATGACAAACACAGACCACAAGGAAAAATTATACATATTTAAAAAAAAACAAAAAAAAAACTATTTAAACACTTTGAAATTTTGCAGATTTTGACAATCATCTATTATCACATGACTCTGCTCTTCTCTCCTCTCATACTTTACTGTATCTTCCCATTCTTACCCTTATACATTCCAATCTTCATTGTCTGTCCAGGTTTTATCAATATATAATATAAACCTGGATTAATTTCATATGTGAAAAAAGAGTAATGAATGCACAACAATTTTGACAGGATCTTCTCTTTTTATCTTTTTGTTCAGTCTCCTGATAAATAATTTCAATGCCTTGCAATTCTTACACCTTTTCATCTCTACCTTTCCCTCATTGTCTCTTAACATCCAGCCAGAAAACCTGTATCTCTGCTTTTAACTATTAAAATGCTTGGAAATTCAGCCATCCATTTTCTCATGCCTCTCCTTTTTTTCGCCCTCTGCTGTATCATCGCATTCTTTCCCTTATCCTTTCCATTCTTCATTATCCATCCATGTTTTATCTAAACTTGGCTCTCTGTGTTGTGCCAGAAAGTTTTTCACGTCTGAGTCCATACTTCAAATCTATGAATCAACCATCTGTCCTTGCATGGAATATTGCTGTTGTGTATGGTCTGGTGCTCCCGCTGTACATCTCAAGGTCTTTGACAAAATCCAGAGACGAATATGCAATGTTATAGGTCCTGATCTGGCATCTACTCTACAATCACTTTCCCACAGATGTGCTGTGACTTCCCTCTGTCTCTTCAAGTATTTTGACAGCAATTGTTCTGACGAGCTACTATCGCTGGTTCCCAGGCTGCATGAATTTAAGCAAGCTACCAGGCTGTCATCTCGGTCCTACCCATTCACTGTCAAAATGGTTAAATGTAACTGTCTCTTCTAATCAAACAGCTTCTTCTCCCACTCTTCTCGTCTGTGGAACCCCATTCTCCTTACATGCTTTCTCAATGATTATAATCTTCAAATATTCAAGTGTAATGTCAATCGACATCTGACTCTCTAAGTTGTTCCACATCCTTCTCTGTATCCTTTCCTCAAACACACCTCTTTACTCTTGTTCTCAATCCTCTGTAACCCCATGTGTGCTAGTGGCACTCCTGTCTTGCTTGGGGTGAATTGCCTAAAAAAAATATTTCATATGCAAAGAAAGGGATAAAGAATGCATAAATATTTTTTCACTTTCTTCCCTTTTAGGATTCTTTCACTCTATCTCTGCATTTCAAATTTTAATGTATTGCAATTTTCATGTCTTTCTGTATCTACGAAACTTTCAACCTTACGGTTATTATCTGTTGATATTGAGCCAGTAAACCTGTCTTATGTCCCTATTCCTTTGCCATTACTATAAGGGATGCTGAAAGTTATTACACTGACAAAGACGACCTTCCCCACACCCAAAGAAATTTAATCTTTAGTCATTTAGCCAGATTTTGGAGAAGTGGGTTATGCTAGAAACTTTTCAGTACCCTAATTGTGATGTATATTTTAACTTTTTCTTTTCATTTTTCTATAGATTTCTTAATCATTATTTGCCTCCTTCCTGTCACCTTTTTCCACCTCTCCCATTCTTGTCTACTTTATTCCCCCAGCTTCTCTCATTCCTGTTCTCTTTACTCCTCCTTCTCTCTTTCTTGTTTTTATTCACCCTCTCTTTCTTGTCCTCTTTATTCTCCTCCTCTCTCTTTCTTGTCCTCTTTATTCTCCTCCTCTCTCTTTCTTGTCCTCTTTATTCTCCTCCTCTCTCTTTCTTGTCCTCTTTATTCTCCTCCTCTCTCTTTCTTGTCCTCTTTATTCTCCTCCTCTCTCTTTCTTGTCCCCTTTATTCTCTCTCTTTCTTGTCCCCTTTATTCTCTCTTTCTTGTCCCCTTTATTCTCCTTCTCTCTCTTTCTTGTCCTCTTTTCTCCCCCTCTCCTCTCCTCTTTTTCTCTCGTCCTCCTTTTCTCTTCTCTCCCTTTCTCTTCTCTCTCTCGTGTTCTCTATATTTTCTTTCCTCTCTCTTCCTTCTGCCTCTCTCCTTATTGCTTTCTTCCCCTACCCTGCAACTCTCCTTCTAGCCTTCATATTATAATGTAGGTTTTTTGTTTGGAAATGTGTTCAAATGTTTGAGCAGATACTACATTTTCTTCTTTGGTAGCAAAACATAACAGCCAATCATAGTAAAAACAACTAAAATAATAGGATAGATACTTGGTCAGAAAGTGTAACTGATTTCAACTCTGAGAATTGGACTGGTACTACATTTTGATCATTTCACTAACAAAAAGAATAATAGCATAAATTGTAAAACAGAAAACATGTGATTCCATCTCGGAAAAGTGAGGCGATTAAGCAGAAACAACACACTGATCAAAGGTAGAAAAGCAAGAGATAGAAAAGTATAATGGTCATATATACCAACAACCCGAATACTAGTATAGCTTCTCAGTGGGTAGATACTACACTTTGATCCTATTTTTGAAAAAAAATGTTTGTATATGCAAACAAGTCTGATTTTGATGAATTTTTTTTTTTGTTTGATAGATAATTCTCCAGTGCCAGTTTTGAGTCCAAATTGGCTGGAAAAAATTACAACCTTGAAGGTGAAAATTGAAAAAACTGATTTTTTACACTTTGTGCAAAAATCAAAGGCATAATTTAATGTCTGTAAAAAACAGTATGCAATCAATTTAGAGAGTTGAAATCTAGCACAAAAGAAAAGATTTTTAGAATTATAAAAAATTATATCATAAATAAAAATTCTTGTATATTATTATGATGATGGTCCATGGAAGAGGTTCCTCCCTTGCAAGAATGAGAATGAAAAACGTCCTTTTCAGGGTCACCACCCATTCAAATTGTTAACCCCCCATTTGGGGATGTGCCTCAGTTGCACTCAATTGTTGTTACTAATATTGATTTTCAGGTGGGCTGACTTTAAACTCAACTGCTCCAACTGAATGGCAAAATTTCCAGTAATGAAAGACCTGGCCAAAGATGGGTTATACTGCTAGTAAGTTATAAATCAGATGTGTCAGACATGATGAGACAGAATCTGGGACGAGCACAACTGGTTGCGACTTGCCTTGTCCCCCACCAAAAAAAGAGCCCATATTTGCTTAGCATGTAAAGCTACTGCAGTTGAAATGAGGGAGAAAAAAGCACTTACCGCTCTGCCATAATCCGTCCTCGGCCAGATAACGTAAAAGAATGAGGGGGGAACTTGCATTGCATTTTTATGCAATAAAGATGCAATGCATTATGGGACAGGGATGCAATGAATTATGGGATCGCATGAAGACACAAGGGATTATGGGTATATGGACAAATATAAAAGCAACTAATTTTTCCCAGTGGGGGGTGGGGTTCTTGAGTGACGCCCACGGTTGGCGGTGGAAAAGTCTGTTAGTGCGATTTTGAGACAGAACTCAAGTAATAAAATAAAATAAACAATATATATATATATATATATATATATTTATATATATATATATATATATATGATAATCAGTATCTTCAGGCCATGTGTTTTGGTTTTTTGCTTGACTATTTATATATGCTGGTTAGTGGTGCATTATGGGTATTAAGGTCTATGACTGTTATAGGGTGACTGGAATTGTAATTCACCTCTCTTATTTCCAATTGCAAGCCATTATCCATTACACCACTTGTATATCCAAGTGGTCACCAATCTAGATACTGACCAGGTTCAACATTGCTTAACTTCAGTGATTATATGGCAACCAGTATTTCTAAATGATATGACTGTAAGCACAGTTAGTAAAAGAAGTGTCGTTAAAAGTAATTAAGCTTGACAGCAAGGATGCAGCATCAGCCATTGCAGAAGAGGCAATAAGAACATTATAAGGCGGCTTGAATTTCTAGCTTCAGGATCATCCCAGATTATTTGGGAATTTGATGTTATTGTAATTGGGAGTTCAATCCCCAGGCTCGGTAGTACAAAGTCAGGCTTACTTGAAACAAGACTAGCAATAAGTGACCAGAAGAAGAACAAGACATTTCTAGAGTCAAATAATGGAATGAAAACTATCTGTCTGTAGATTGCCAATATTTGTTTCTATTTCTTTTCTTATCAGAATTCTTCGTGGAGGTGTCATGAGCGGCTTCCGTCATGTTGAAGAAGAAACATATGAAACAAGATTGCTGCACTTCTGTGGAACAAGAAAAGTTATTGAAATTAAAGAGGTCAGTGCATATTTACTAAGATGAAACAAGTCAATTCTAAGGCATTTATTAGTTATTTGGCTTTTCTTCCTATCAGGTTATCCAGAAAGTCCTGACTCTCTTCAGAAGCGGAAAGAAAACAACAAAATTTTATGGAACAATACAACATTTATTTTTCAAAATAAAGTCCATCATTCTTTGTGATCTTCTGTCAGTGATCAGCCAGCATCCGAATCTGTCTCAGATACCATTCCACTGGCTTTAAATCAAAAAACAGTAAATAAGCTTCCTTCACTTCATCAAAAGTGTTGAATCACTGGTTGTGGAGGAAGTGTGCCATTGAGTGTAATCGGCCATAGTCATTCAGAGCAGCTTCAGGACTGAATGATGAATGTGGAAGAATCTCAACACTGTCCATCTGTTTGAACCTCTCCTTAGTCAAGCTGCCGTGTGTGGCCTCACATTGTCTTGCTGAAACAAAGCCCAACCTTGAATGACCAAAGTAGGATACTTCTTCTTTAGTTTGTCACACACACGATCTAACTGCTGCCAATACAGTCTAGCATTAATGGTGCAACTATATGGAACAGGCTTGAAATATAATACCCGTTGGAAATTCCACCAGCCAGAGATCAAAATTTGTTGTTTTCTTTCTGCTTCCAAAGTGAGTCAAGACATTATGGTCAACCTCATATATCCAGTAAATGTCTGTGTGATTTCTAGTGTTGTCCTTTTTTTGTCCACTTTAAGTAAAAGCCCTTTGATAGGGCTGTTTTTAAGCCATTGAAACCATTGTTCAACAGTTAGGTTCCACAGTAATCAACTGATATGTGACACTGCGGCTGGCTGTGCATAGACTTATTTCTTAGTAATTATGATGGACCGAATACGTGAGCAATGACAAAGTTTTAGAGAAGATGGAAATAAAAACAAAACATATTTCACATCTGAAAGAGACAGTTGTATTTCTAGGGCATAGGAAAGTGGGCTTGGAGAATCTGATACTCACAGGACAGATTGAAGAAGGACAGAAGAAAACAGCGTTTAACTTAGTGAGCTTGAGTAAATGGATGGTGGAACAGTGTTTAAGGGAAATAACAAAACAACAAAATTTATTAAGAGCTACAAAGGATAGGAAATTGTGGAGAGTCATAATCACAAATGTCCTGAAGGGACACGGCACATAGAAGAAGAAGAATGAGCTTGAGTAAATGGATGGCTGATCAAGGTTTAGGAGAGATAACAAAAAGACAAAGTTTATTAAGAGCTACAAAGGAGAAGAAATTGTGGAGAGCCATGATCACCAACATTCTGAGGGGACAAAGCACATAGAAGAAGAAGAAGAATGAGCTTGAGTAAATGGCAGAACAAGGTTTAGGAGAGATAACAAAAAGACAAAATATATTAAGAGCTACAAAGGAGAAGAAGTTGTGGAGAGTCATGAGCGCCAACGTCCTGAAGGGACATGGCACATAGAAGAAGAAGAATGAGTTTGGGTAAATAGATGGTAGAACAAGGTTTAGGAGAGATAACAAAAAGATATATTAAGAGCTACAAAAGACAAGAAGTTGTGGAGAGCCATGATCGCCAACGTCCTGAAGGGACATGGCACATAGAAGAAAAAGAATGAGTTTGAGGAAATTGATAGTCGAACAAGGTTTAGGGGAGATAACAAAAAGGCAAAATTTATTAAGTGCTATAAAGGACAGGAAATTGGGGAGAGCCATGATTGCTTATGTCCTGAAGTGGTATTGCCAGTAATAAAGTAATTTAATATAGTGAGTCTTATCAACTTTGGTTTTTGTTTGAGTGTAATGAGCATCTCTGAAGCCGATCCTCAACTCTTGTGTGTGTGTTGTCGCCAAGCACACCTTGGAGTACCATAATGGACTCGACCGAGGACTGAGAAAGCAAAGACACATCGGTCGCTTATGTCTTTCTTGGGCGACAAAAGCCATTGCAGTGGGTCGTCTCTGTCGGCAGCAGTCTTGGGTGCCATTTTGCTCGCTTAAGGTTGTAAAGTGTTCGTTCAGAAGAGAAGGTGTTCGCTTCAGGTTTGCCAAGAAGGCGCGCTTTTGTGTCGCAAGAAATTGTTTTTTTGTTGTTTTATTTTTCCCCTCGTTATCTCGCACAAGCTATTTCGGCATTATGGCCTTCGACCTGAAGCTGATACCACTGTTTGACAGAAGCAATTCTGGACAGTCGGGTAGGAATGGTTGGAGAAGGTGGAACTAATATGTCAGTTGAGCGGTGTGGGCGAATTGAGTGTTTATCCCATGCGCTTGACAGGTGGTGCATATGCTGTGTACCAGCAATTGAGTGAGGAGAAGCGGCAGACTTCAATTGCATTAAGAAAGCGCCATACACAGCTTTAAGCCTAAAAGATCCCTTCTCCGCATGGAAGCAGTTTGCAGCATGTCACCTTTCAGCCAGGGAGACGGTTGGCGTCTTTTTACAGAACTGTGCAGACTCATGGTTCTGTTTGGTGGCGATCAGAAAAGTGTTTGCAGTGTACATTCGTTGCTGATTGCCTGAGCATGCAGAGGAGCTTTTTAAGAGCGTCATCCCAGATGGAAGACCTGGATTTGTCACATGTGCTGGTACGAGCTCACACTATTTTGAAGAAGTGTACTGGCCCTACAGAGCAGGCTGCAGTGGCTGCACAGTTGAAGGAAACAGATGTGCACACGAGGTGTCTCCTGGGTCGTGAACCATCCAAAGGTGTTGGTACCAAGCACCGACGGACCATCACTTGCTATTGATGTTATCAGCAAGGGCACATTGCTCAGTGTTGTCCGGGAAACGGGCAAGGGGGCGAGAATTTAGCGCCAATCTCCTCCCCAAAACTCTTATAAATGGTGCATTGCCTGTAGTGACAGTTCATATCAATGGAATACCACGTATAGCTCTGGTGGATACAGGATGCACACAGTCACTAGTCCGCAAGTCATGCTGTCGAGCATGGACAAGAAAATCAACACACGTGCTTACAGTAGACGGAGGCGCACTTGACTGCGTTGGTGCAAAGCCATCCATCACTATGGAAGCCCTAGTCGTGGATGGAGACCTGCTTGGATTTGACTTCCTGCTCGGACTAGATGCCATCAAACATTTGGGAGGAATATCTGTAACTGGCACTGGTGAGGTGAAGTTTCCGCAGTGTGTCAAACCAGTCGTTGCTGCTATCACCATTACCGAGCCCGACTTTAAAGTAGAATTTGATGAGACCGCTCGGAGGTGGACCGCATCTTGGAAATGGGCTGGCAACCAACCTCTGGGTACATTAAGAAATAGACTGGCAGAATATCCAGCTCTCACACAAATTTGGGAGGAGTATGATTGGGAACTCCAGATTTGGATAGATAACGGCTGGCTGCTTCCTTACCCGGAGGAGGATCTTGGATCCCCAAAGGGTTTAATCCCCCTCATGGCCATTCTGCAGGAAAACAAACAGAAGGTTCAGCTCGTTATGGACTATCAGGAACTCAATGAGTACGTTGACGCGTACACGGCCAACGCAGATGTTTGTTTGCAAAAATTGCGGTAATGGCATCAGCAAGGACGAAATGCTGCAGTGCTGGACCTACGCCGGGCCTATCTGCAGGTACACATCAACAAGTCCCTTTGGCCATTCCAAACAGTGGAGATTAAGGGACAAAGGTATTGTCTAACCCGCTTAGGATTTGGGCTCAATGTTGACCCTTTAATCATGCGGGCCATTGTTAATACCGTCTTGAGCCAGGACAAGATCGTCAACACAGCCTCCTCCTCTTATATTAACGATGCTTTTGTTAATGAGAGTGTGTGTTCTGTGGTCTGCGTCAAGGAACATTTGGAGCAGTTTGGTCTGTCAAGTAAGATCCCAGAGCGGCTAAGAATTGGCACACGCGTACTGGGATTGCATATCTGGGAGGAGCAAGGAAAACTGCGATGGCGTCATGGATGTGAACTTCCGATAGTCCCCGATAAACTTACCTGCCGAATTGTCTTCTCACTGTGCGGGAAGTTGACTGGTGATTTTCTGGTATGTGGTTGGTTACGTGTCGCCAAGGCATTTGTGAAGCGGAGGGCAAACACTGTTACCACTGGATGGGACGATGAAGTGCAGGATCCTTTTCTAGCCCAGATGATCAACGACATTTTTAAAAGACTAGCCCAGGACGAACATCCAGTGAAAGGTGACTGGTGCATCAATGAGCAAAATGTAACGATGTCGGTAGATGCAAGCCCTTAGCCACCAGTGTGGTTGTGGAGACAATGGCGTCATGGAAGAAGATGCTTTATTCCAACCGCACAAAGACAAACACATCAACTTGGCCGGCTCGATGCTGTGTTGCGGGTGTCAACCTTGCATTACAATGGAAGGCTAAACCATTCATTTATGGACAGACTTAGCATGTGTGCATCGCTGGGTATGACACTCTGTCCGACGGACGAAATGCGCGCATCAAGGCAGCCTCCGAGATGCTAATCAGACGTCGGGCTAGCCACACTCCAAGAGTTAGCCTTAGAATACGGCTGGACATTGATGTAGAGTTTGTCAAGTCGTTACAAACAATTGAGCCGACCAACTGACTAGAGTACGCAGTGATGGTTAAATGAAATGCACAAAATAACGGAACCCAGAGAACCTATGTGCACTGTGGCTGAAGAGCGAGATGTTGCTCAAGTATGAGCCATTCATCAATCCAGCAGACATCCTGGTGTGAAGAGAACACTCTATTTTGTGAAATTGATTGACCCAAGAGTAACAAAAGCTGAGGTGCGAGCAGTGGTTAGGGGTGCAAGGAATGCCAGTCAATCGACCCGGTCCCTGTGCGTTGGAAACCGAGCAGGCTTGGCACAGGGTTGCGATGGATGTAACCCATTTCGGACATCAACTATACCTGATGCTGATAGACTGCAGCCCCAGTCGTTTTGCCATTTGGAAGCCCTTGTACCACCAAGACACTGCTAGCATCATCAAGGAGTTGGAAGTAGTGTTTTGTGAAAGAGGGTCGCCGGTTGAGCTGCTTACGGATAATGGCGCAGCATTTTGTGGAAAGAGGTTTGCCGCATTTGCAAAGATGTGGAATGTACAAATACAATTCCGCTGTGCCCACATACCATCAAGGAATGGGATAGTTGAGAGATCCCATCGTACAATAAAGTGTATCGCGACGAGAACATGGTGTTCAGTTTTGGAAGCTGTATATTGGCACAACGTTACCCCAAAGGACAATAAAACAGCTTCAACTGCACGGCGAATGCAACCTACAATTTTACAGGGTCCCACATTAACGGTATCGACACAGCTTTGGTGCGTGACGATACAGTTGCCAATCTATATACGGTAGGAGAGACTGTATGGATGAAAATCCGATGGAAGGTGTGTACGTACAGTTCAGCAAAAGTACGGTGACACAAAATTAATAGTCCACACTCTGTCTCTGTTGAAGGAATACCGTGCCACATAAAAGATGTGCGTCCAGCGTGCAGGAAGGATTATTCCGTCAGCAACCATGTTAGTTCTTTTTCTTCTGATGATGATGATGAAGCCCCAATGGTATATATAAAATCACAGGAAGAGCACACCTCAGAGAGTAGCACGCCTGATGAACCTATGCAGGATGAGCTCAGCGGTACGTCTGACGAGAGCACCACTGAGGAAGCGCTTGAGACCATACCACTGAGACAGAGCACCAGGCAGAAACGGCCTGCCCCACATTGCCATTTGTGTGATCTTGAGATCAGGGAGGAGTGTAACGAGCATGCACGGAAGCGTCCTCAAACTGCATGTGTGTGTTGTCGCCGGGCACACCTTGGAGTACCATAATGGACTCAACCGAGGACTACAAGAAGAAGACGCGTGAGTCATTTGGCATCTTGGGCGACAAAATCCCGTTGCGGTCGGTCGTCCGTTGGCAGCAGTCTTGGGTGCTGTTTTGCTCATTTGCTGTTGTAAAGTGTTCGTTCGGGAGAGAAGGCGTTCATTTCAGGTTCGCAAGAAGGTGTTTTTTTTTTGTTGTTTTTTTTCACCCCCATTTTCTTACAAATTTAGTGAAAAATAATAAGAAGAAGAGGAAAGAAAATTAGAAGAGATGATAATGCTCTCATGTGTTTAATGTCTGCTTCAGTGAAATGAAAAACTTATTAATTTTATATCTTTTTATTTGTACCCTCTTACTTCTTTAAATAATGTCATACATCCATATTTATGATTTTTATTGAAATATTTTTGTTAAGAGTGTTAAGCTCAAATATTTAACGATGCAATAGTGGAGGAAAATTTGACGAGTATTTTATAGTTGTAGAACTCGCAATGAGATTCTACAATCATTAAATTAAGAATTATGATTAATCAGAAAATCAAAATAAGAAACGGTGCAATCTTCACAGGTATTGCTAGGGAACTGCTATTTAAATTTTGCTTTTGTCTTTTTTACCATTCAGGTAAGCGTAATGTAAACTTAAGAATTTGCTAAATTGAAATGCATTTCTTAAAATTGATGAACTTTGATTTCTTTGCAGATTCCCAGGTGTAAAGATTTATTGGATGAGAATGATGTCTACATTCTTGACAAAGGGATGATGATTTATCAGTGGAATGGTCAGGGAAGCAACAAAGATGAAAGATTCAAGGTAAGAATAAAATTTATCAGGCATGACTGGGTAGAAAGGTTGAGCTGCTGGAAATTGAACAAAAAGGTACACTACTAAACTTAGAATGGGTACTAACAAACTTAGAGTACTACCACACATAGAAAGGGTACTACCAAACTTAGAAAGGGTACTAACAAACTTAGAAAGAGTATTAGCAAACTTAGAAAGAGTACTACCAAACATAGAAAGGGTATTACCAAACTTAGAAAGCATACTACCAAACTTAGAAAGTATACCAGCAAACTTAGAAAGGGTACTACCAAACTTAGAAAGGGTATTAACAAACTTAAAAAGAGTACTATCTAACATAGAAAGGGTATTACCGAACTTAGAAAGTCCCCCAGCAAACTTAGAAAGGGTACTACCAAACTTAGAGAGTACTACCAAACTTAGAGAGTACTACCAAACTTAGAGAGAGTACTAACAAACTTAGAAAGGGTACTAACAAACTTAAAAAGAGTACTATCTAACATAGAAAGGGTATTACCGAACTTAGAAAGCATACTACCAAACTTAGAAAGTATACCAGCTAACTTAGAAAGAGTACTACCAAACTTAGAAAGGGCGCTAGCAAACTTAATGGAATTAAAGCATTGATTCATGAATTTAGTAGCATAGTAATTGTGTGTTCAACCCTTGACCTGGGTAGCACGTACTTGGAGAAAACAGGGTGAGCAATAACTGAGCAGTATGAAATAAGAGCTTGATGAGATATTCCTAGACATAAACAGCAGAGAACAATCTAGCCTTGTTAAGTAAATAAAGGGATCTGTTTGAAATTCCTTGAAGGTTACCCAGATCAATAGACATCTGAAGAAAATTGGAGGACACAACAACTGAAACATTCTGACAATAACAACAAAGATAAGGATAACAGTCCACATATAAATATTGTAAATAATGATAACACCTCATCCCAGACAGAAAAAGTCAATTTAAATCTTTTTGCACTATTGTCCTCATCTTTGCTGTTGTTATCACAACTGTTTCATCTGTTATGTTCTCCAGCCTTCCTCACGTACTTTTTGATCCAAGTAACATTTATAAACTAAACACTTTATTTCATATTCAGTGTAGATTGTTCTCTTTCCACTATGTCAAGGGATATCTCATTTACTTCTTATTTAGTACTGC
>CAHIKZ030001088.1:585000-613469 GCA_903632075.3 Acanthosepion pharaonis | reverse complement strand
CTTAAACCTTGACTGGTGATCAGTCTAGGAGAAAGATAATTCTAAAATCAAAACCAGCCTGAAACAAAAAAGGTGGATCAAAAATAAAGAATAAATGCTTAGGAACTTGTATTCCTTTTTCTTTATAAATGCATTTATTTTTGGGGCTATATGTCCTGTAATCCTTTAAGGCCATAAGTACTTCAAAAGTCAGAAGTTATCAGGAATCAAATTGGGACTGTATTGGGGCTACTTGTGTAACATGATATTTTTCTGAAAACCACTGCAGAAGACATGAATCAACAGATATTTTCCAAATAGATGAATATTTTTGAACAGTCTCTGGAATCTCCAGATCTTCTAATTCTTGCAATATCAAGCACTAATTTTCTTTGATTGCATCCTGTCTAAGCTCAATATCTTTAGATGTTCTCTTTCCTGAGAGCCTTCCAGAAGAAGGATTACTTCCAATGGATTCCTGGGCAAGTTTTGAAGGATCAGTATGAAAATTTTATTTGGTCAATGTGCTGAGCAAGTTTTGGTAAACAATATGTACTGTGACCATAGTAACTGTGGTGTTTCAAGAGCAAAACAGCCTGATAGATGTGTACTGACTATATTAGTAGCTATAGTGAGCACAGGATATACCTGGGGCTTGCTACCCATTTCCCTGTCTTTCAGTAGTGGATTCTCTTTTTCAATAAACCTCTCTTTCTTTTATCTACATGCGTGTTGATGTTCCTTCACTCGAGTACCACTTTTGTCTGTTTGTAACCTCTTTAAGAATACAACACTTTTCCATCAAGGTGATAGTTTTCATCATTTCCCTTGTAGCAGAAGGAAATTAAAATGTTTGTTTATTTTATTGGTTTTACAGAAACTACTTATTTTGTATCTTAACAGCTAAAATGTATTTCCTAAATTTATTTGGATAGCATCATTACATGATAGTAAACCAATGTTAAAACTACTGCTATTCAATTCACACAACTTGTGCAGGGTTTAATTCAATTTAAAATATTTTATTTTCATTTAATAAGAACCACTATTTACATTATTCGGACTATTGTCCTCATCTTTATTGCCATATTTATCACAATGTTTCAGCCATTGTATGCTCTGGCCTTCTTCAGGTGGTTGGAATGTTGAACTGGACCCTTTATTTCACTCACTGGGGTAAACTGTTCTAGTTCCACATGCCATGTCTAATGGATGTCAGTTATCTCCTGTTAATTCCAATTCCAAGTTCTCCACTGCCTTAACCAGGTATTGAACTCATGCTGTCACTGGATCTGACCAACGCTTTTATCCACTGTGCCATGTGTCCAAACGTTGTGATAAATGTGGTAACAAAGATGAGGACAATAGTCTGAATAATGTAAATAGTGTACATAATACCTCGTCTCAGAAATATAAACAGATAATAAGAACTACTTTTTATGCTTTTCTCTGTTTATCTCTTCCTTTAGCAAATAGTTTGAGTTGTATTCTATCTATCTTAAAGTGGTTCTCCCACCTACTAAACCAAAAAAATTGAAGGAAAGAAAATTGAACATAGAATAGACTACAATATGGGTAGTTTTGCCCAACAGGGCAAATTGCTTCAAACCTATAGTATTAACCTAAAAAAATCCAGTCATATTCTTAAATAGCCTTATAGATTCAAGACTTTCATATAGATGTTGTGCATGGCACCAAATCCATTCAGAAATATCTAAATTGTCAGCTGTATGCAACTGCTTTCTTAGATCAATTGTTAAAAATGTTTTTAGCCTGTACATATTAACCTTGTAGACTAGTGTTACAGAATAACAAAGAACTCTAGAAATTTTACCAGCAGTAACAACTAAAACAGATATCACATGTAACTTGAAGTGCAAGTAATAACATAATCAAGACAGTCACATTCTGCACTACTTCAAACAAAAAGTTCAGAAAAAAGCTCCCAGAAACATATTTTATTGAAAAATTGTTTAAAGAGAAAGATTTTATTAATTTCAACCAACAGTAGCAATGGCTGCTAAATATTTCCACATAAGGAAATGGATAATATTACTATTACAAAATTACTTACCAAACAGATAATGTTGGCATTACCTTAGAATGAATTTTGCCTATTTATGATTGGTTTTGGTTTTTCTTACAAAAATTATAAATGATGTTAAAAGTTTTCAAAATGTCATCTGGATGGTAGAGAACATGCAAGGATTACCTTTGTATTTCTGTATCATAGTATGATAAAGTAGTTAAATACAGATGTGTTTCACATGTTTGTTAAACAACAACATAAAAAAAAAACTCATCCAATGAAAAACTGGCTGATATTTTTGTATGCTTAGGAGAAGGATGAAATTTTATATTCACAAAAATCTTGACAAAGGTTTTCCTTAAATAAAAGATGTTTTCTATCTAGGAGATGGTGCTAAAAATGTTTCAGGCCTACCCACTTTCAAAAATTTGACAAAATAAATAAACCCCATATATATATATATATATATATATATATATATATATATATATATATATTTTAATATCAATTTTCCTGACAGAATGACTATTGCAAGCCCTTGTACACAACAAATATATCAAGAAATGAAAAAGGAAATGGGTTGAATCTGTCAACACAACAATACCAACATTATTTCTACATGTGAAAATATTCTCTTCAAACATAAAGTAATTGACATCATTTTTCAGTTGACCATATGAATATACAATAATTTTTCTAAATTCTTTTAGCTGCTAATGATATTTTGTTTCTTGATACTTTGTTTCAATAAATTCATTTCGTTTTTTGACTTGAAAAAGTCCACATTGGATGAAATGTATCAAGTAAAACTACAGTATTCCTATTGTCTTTTTTCCTTTACACATATTGTCTTTTTCTACAGGTTAATTCTGAGAAAATTTTATACACACACACACACACACACACACACACACATATATATATATATATATATATATATATATATATATATATATACATACACACACATCTGAATCTATTGTTGTTATTTTGATGAATTTTTACTCTGTTTTCAACCAAAATATAACAAGATGGTGATTTGGATTTAAATGCCATTTACTTAAGAAGTCTTAATTTTACATTTACATGCATGGCCCATGTCATACAAAAAAGATTTTTTGTCTAATTTGGCAAACTTGAATACAGCATAGGTTGCTCTAGGTGTATTTTGTCCAACACTATAAGATACTTAAAGCCCAAATTAATAACTTTAAAACATGTTTTTATATAGCCTTATCAGATGTAGGCTTTCATATGGATGTCAGGCATAGCATCAGACTCATTCAGAAATGTCCAAACTATTATCTATATAAAACTGTTTTCTCAAATCAATGACTAAAATGACTTCAAGTGAATGAATTCTTTTGACCTTAAAAAGGACTATATTTCATCAGACCCAATAAACTGGCAAAACAATGTAAAAAAAAAAAATTTGTTTATGAAATTTCATGATCTCTGGGACATTGCATTTCAATATCAATAAGTAAAAAACATTAAATTCTTACCTTGGCCACAAATGTAACACACTTGTTGAAACATAGTGAGATCGCAAACAATCAAAATACAACTCTCAACATTAGACAAATAATAATGAAATTAAGAATGTGAAAAATTAATGGTCCTGAATGTCACCTCAGTTTCAATTAGTTTTCCACTATAGTAATGTAGCTTCTCTATACCTTTTCTATAAGTATTTTTATGGTAATTGTCCTGATGAACTTTCCTTTTTGGTACCTCAATTGCACAAATTTATGTGCCATACTAGATTGGCAGTTAGGTTTCGTAATTTGACTGTTGAAATTGCTAGTTCTGTTTTATGCTAACAGTTCCTTCTCCCACACTTTTTTGCTTTTGGAACTCTCTTCTGGCTTCTTACTTTCTTGTCAACTTTGATCTTAAAAATGGGGCTTATGGCTTTTATTGCACTGATTGAGTTGAAATGATTAAAAAAGAGAAAAGTATTATACAGCATTTACTGCAAGAAAAGACTGAAATTCTAGAAGCCATTCTTATACAAAAGAAATGACTCACATTAGATAAAAAAAATTTCTCCACAGGAGATTGTATCTTGGAGTGTGTATGAAATATTTAATCCATACAAAATAATACATACATATTAGAATATTTGGTACATAACTTTTTCTGATGCAGTTTCACTGGATTTACTCATTACATATGATTTCACTTTAGACTGACTCAAATTCTAGCATTGTAAATCCCAGGATGTAACAAACAAAATCTTGTTTACCACATTGACCAGATAAAATCTTCATACTGATCCTTCAAACTTGCCCAGGAATCCATTGAAAGTAATCCATGTCCTGGAAGACTCTTTTAGCAAAGGGAACACCTATATAATATTCAAAATAGGCAGGCTGCAATAAAATTAATGCCAGAATTAGAAGATCTGAAGATTTCTGAGACTGTTCTTTGTGGCTTTTGCAGTGGGTTTTCAGCAAAAAATCATTTTATACATCTATGTCAGCCCCAATACTGTATTGATTTGATTCCTAATAAATTTTGGCTTTTCCCAAAGTTAAAAACAAATTTTTGTAAAGAAAGCGATTTCTGACTGTGGATGAGGTTAAAGAGAATGTGGTGAGACTGAAGTAAAAGAGTATTCTGTAGACTATTTTCAAAATAAGAAGAAATAATGGAATCAGTATGTGAGATTCCAAGAGGTGTGTTTTAAAGGGGCCTAAGGTGTTATTACCTTTGATAATTTATTTTTTCATGAATATTAATCCATTAATCACCATTGTAAAATCAGGTATTATAATTTTTTTTTTTTAAATCATGGATTAATTATAGGTTTTTACATATGACCCAATGTCCCAAAGATAGATTAAATGGCTGGATAATTTTCAGACATATATAAGGGTTAGAATGACACCGATGTATAGACATTATGTCAAAGTGATCAAGGCACTTTATGTCACCTGGTCTCTGTATGCCCACAATCACTGCAGATGAACATGCGATGTCATAACAAAGTACTGGAAGTGATTATGGACTTAGTACAAAGTGTGAAGCAGCCAACAAACAGCCTGTAATGGTTAGAAATCTAAAGATTTTCACAAGGAAGGTGAACGCCCTCTGAGGAAGACCCAAATAACTCCCAACATGATGGTACTGGGTATAGCCTGTGATTAGCGGGTGTTTGTGTTTTCTGGTACACATCATTCAGACAGATGCACACCCTAACATTGTAGTATGGTCTGATTCAAACAAGTGTGTTCTAGTAGAATTAACGGTTCCATAGGACAAAAACAGTGGGGAGGTGCATGAGTAAAAGAAAAACCACTATGGATTGCTGTGATCTAACTGCATGGAAAATGGATGGATACACCATGTGCTACTTATTGAGGTTGCATGCCATGGATTCCTTGGACAGTCAATCATTTCTTTCCTTTTGAAGGTGGGCATCACTGGCCAGAGCCAGAAGTGTGCTTCACATCATCTCTGGACTACAGCTTTACAGGCGTCAAGTTGGATCTGGTCAATATACAAAATAAACAGTTAATTAAATTAATTAAGATCATGCTCACAACACAATGCTACTTTCCACATGAAATACATGTTTTCCTTCCATTTGAGCTTGTGTATTGTGTTGCCATAGCCTTCACAGTGAATATGATTCCATAAAAGATTTAGAAGACTTTCAGGAAGAATTCAATGTGATACTGATGTTTGTAGTGATGTTTAAGAATTGGCCAAAAATCCACAGAATATACAAACATGTTGAATGTCTGCAAGTTGCAATAAAAGGAAATTGGTAAATGATGGTGCAAGAATTAGATCTAAAGATTCCACAGCTGGAAACCATTTTGAACGATCCAACTAACCCTTCTTCATGTCTTTTGCAGGGATTTTTGGCAAAACATTACATCACTTACTTCTGTGACCCAACCCCACATTTGCCTCCTTGGAAGCACTTGCCTTTATCAAAACTAAAAATACTACTAATAGCATAGAGGAATTTTCTAGTTGTGGATGAAATTAAGGGCAATGTGATGAAGTAGCTGATGGTAATCCCTAAAAAAGAATTTTACTGGCTGTTTTGCAAAGGGAAATGGAAACTGAGACATATATATATATATGTGTGTGTGTGTGTGTGTATTATTGACAGAAATCTTATAGGTATAAGAAACTATACTCACTTGGAATGACGATCCGCTTTGGTGAAACCTTGGTAGGTTTGTCTGGCTCTCTAGGTTTAACTATATATATAAATATATAAATAATTTTTTTATGGTACAAAATTTAATGATAGCTAGGAATAAGCAAAATTTATATGGCATATTAAAAAAGCTAAAAAAGAACAACTGGTTTTGTCCCAGCTTTATCAAGTTTATTTTATAATTTTACATATATATATATATATATATTTTAGAATATTACACCGAAAATATGTAAAAAAATCTACACAGTTGTAGTTGTGTTTCAATGTATCTCATCAGGCACTTGTAAATTACTAAAAGTGAACAATTTATTTAGATTTAAAAGCAAAATATAACCACTTTTTTGAGAAATAAAGGGGGATTATAAGGTTTGAGGGATTTACTCTGATCAACCATTCAAATATGACATATGTTAAATTTAAACTTACCGAAAAAGCAAAATTTAAAAATTATTTTTTTATAAATGTGTCATGACCTGTAGATTGGCAGTTAACAGCAACCAGACATAAACTTAAAGTGGATACATATGGTTACATAAAATAGCACTCTTTTAAATTAAATATTATGAACATTGGAATTGATTTCTATTTGTTTTCATTGTAATTGTGTATGTATATATATATATATATATATATATATATATAAGGAGAACTTATCAAATTCGTGTATGAGAGTAAGAGCTTTTTACTGATATTACCTGACAGGTATGTTAGTTAAGAGGAAGTGGTTTGTCCAAGAGGATATTCCCCATCTGTTTTTTTTCTGTTAAACCCTGTGTAAAATCCAATAAAAGAAGTAAAACAACAGTGATTTCAACAATTGTGACTGCAAATGAGTCAACATTATTACAGATTCACTTCTAAAAGCATTGACAAGGAAGGAGATTATGTTGAAAATTAAAGCTTTTATCATTATTAGGCTATGGATATATTGATTTACATGTGTTAGTTTTCTATTAATGAAATAACATTTCATATTTACTTTTTTTTTTAACTCTCCATTAGTATTGAGGGGTTTTTGAACATCCAACAAAAATTTTTTCCTTAATATTTAGCAAGTGGAAAGTTGGGAAATTAGTAAATAAAGCCAGAAAATAATTATCAATGTATACTTATTTCTATATTTCCTGTCCCATCTGTAGTGGTAAGGGAAGTAAATCAACTTAAGTTGGTAAATTTATCAGTTTTTACCTCCCTTAGTCATTTTAATAATCTATACAAATAAATTATTTATCATCATTTAGTAAATATTTGTTCCTGAGCAAAAGTAATTGTTTAATTAATCACTTCTTTTGCTCCTATGTTTCTTAGTTTGCTATCTTATTTTTTCAAGCTTTTCATGTGAGGCAGTTCAGATACCTTTATCTATTAAGTGTTCTTTGTCATCACCAACTTTGTCATTTTGCTCCTAATCATTTTCTTCCAAGAGATATTTCCATTTCACTGATATATCAACCACATAAAATTTTAAAGTTAAAAAAATTGAGCAACAAGTGAATTATATAATACCAGGAGTAATCAATGATTCATAGATACCAGTGAACATCTAAAAATATAAGCAGAACAGATTAATTAAACATTTCATTAGGCCCTATTTTAGTTGTGAGTTCTCTACCAATATTTTATTTAATCTCAATACATTTGTTTGAAGACTTTTGTTTCATTGCATTTTGCTATTAAAACTTTCTAACAATTGCCATCATTTTTGATGGGGCAGGTGCACTGGTATTATAATAAAAAAATTAAATAAATAAATTTTAAATAATATTCTAAATTTATTAGTCAAATAGCTTTCTGAATACATCCAACAAGTAGTTTCAAGGAATTTCACTTTTTAGCTATAATATTTGTGTGAATTACAGTCTTATTTGTTTGCTGAGAATAAAATAACTAAATTGGATTTTATAAAATAAGTTTGTTTTTAATTTGATTTTTCAGAATAAAAGCTTTTGTTTTTTTATTTATCCAGAAAGAATGCTCAAGATGATATATATAAAGAAAATTAAGAAAACAAAGCACCTATCTGTAAAATTTTAAAAAGAGCCATTTGAAAACCTCACAGTACTAACAGAGGGTTATAAATTCATTTTTATATTCTATTTTTACTTCAGTTTGCTTTCTCAGTTTTCTGTTTTTCCTTTGTTCCTTCTTAATCCCTTTTGTTGAATTTTTCCTTTTTTTTACCATCTGCTTTTTACTTCTTTCTTACAAACTCCTTTTATTCAACTTGCAATTTCCTCTTTTTCTTAAATCTTTTCTTTCCGCTCTTTCTCTTTCTCAGTTACAATGTCAAATTTTAAGGATGTGCCATACCACACCACCTGAGAAAGTAAACATCTTCGCCCGAAAAAGATAATGACATTTCAGAGGAATTGGTAAATTTCTGGTCTTCAGCCAAAGAACAAAGAAAGTCAAAACTTGAAATGGGGACAGAGTTAGGTTTGGTTGAATCAAAAAGAGGAGATGAAACATTACATTCTCTCACACACACAAACACACACAATGAGTGTGTTTGTAAATTGAGATCTTGTGTTGAATTGTAAATTTTAAATGGCCCCACCCTTACAGACATTCAGGCATGCAGATCTGGTGGACCAGATAGAGGAAGGATATAGAGAAGCAAATCATAAAAGCCCCAAAGTCTGGTTTGATGGGTCCTGGGGTTATCTAGAGGGGTGGGGCACTGCTAGTATGGGTAGATAGACTTTGAGAACATTAGCAGGTGCAAGGTAGACATAGAACATTTATGTAGTGGGGGATGGAGTAGGGGGAACTAGAGACTGTAAGGGTGGGGTTCTGAAAATGTTCTTTAAAAAAATGGATGAAGTCAAGAAAAAGAAGTGAAAAAATAAAGAAAAAATAACAGTAAAACTTGAAGACATTAGTGAAAGGAAATATTAATAAAATAAACAATAGGATTTGATAAAACACTAAAGTTCGCTAAATAGATCGTGTTTCATGCTTTCCACTGGGCTCAGCCAGCCTGTGTTGTGATTCTCTGTCTCTCACACACACACACACACACACACACACACACACACTCAATGAAATCTATCCAGGCTTTGTTTTTGGCAATTTTCTTTTCAGTTAAAATCTTAGACATATACACATACATAAATATTTATCTATGGTTAGGTTATGTTAAGTTGGTTAATTTTTTTTAAAATGTCAAGCCATCTTGGATATCAAATTATGGATGGGTCATTCAGTAGATACTGATTACTACTCAGTAGTATTGATATATATATATAATCCCCTATGTTCAACATCTCGCTCCCCTACCACCCACCACCAATCACAATTTTTAAATTTGAGGTTATTTTCACATTAAGTTTTGCAGGCGAGAAATCAAACAGGGATGGATTTTTTTCTAATAATTCCACCTACAAGTGGATTCGAACTTGGAACCTCAATTGCTGTGCTTTATTTTTGTCACCTGGTAATATTAATAAATGTTTTTTGTACTGATTTTATTGGTACCTTTTTATTTGACTTTTTTTTTATTGTCCAACTTATCTATTCTAGATTATAGACAAATAGTACATGTTTTATTGAAAATAGATTTCATTACGCATTTTGCCATTCAAATCTATTTTCAGTGAAATACTTTCCATTTGTCAAATTTCTTAAAAAACTTTGTCAGGATTCTAAATCCTATTTTATATATATATATATATATATATATATATATATATATATATATATATATATATATATATATATATATGGAAGCACAGTGGAGTAATGGAGAGTGGCTCAGATTGAGGAATTGCATGTAAACTTTAATCTGGAAAAACATGGAGCCTGAAGGGAGTTCCATAAATGAGAAGTGCGAGAAAAGAAGCTGTTAGCATAGAACTTAGAACTATATCTAGCCAGCTCAACTGACAATTGATGAGACCTCAGTGCCAGTCTGGTACTGCACTTAAATTAATAAAATCTAGTTATCATAGTAAAGAACTCATCCAAACAATTACCATGAAAATATTTATAGAAAAGGCACAGAGAGGCAACATTATGGTAGTTGGAAAGTGACTAAAGCCAAGGCACCAGTTCAGGACCAGTAATATTGTTGATTCTTCTTTGGATCTTATCAAAGATCTCTAGGTAAATAGCAGGGACATAGGACCATATGTGGCAACAATATTCTAAGTATAGATGAATAGTAGACTTATAGATATATAAGATAGATTCTGGAGAGAAAAATTGTCTTGCATAACAGTGTGAACCATCTTTCTTGGCAACTGATTAGCAATGGATTCAAGAGAGTCTTTCTACTTTATGTCAGCTGAGAACATTAGCCTGAGAAGGAGCAACGTGTCACTTTCTTGGAGGTTAGCATCAACCATGCTTTCTGACCAACTTTGTTCTTCAAACATTTAAATGCAATGTCAATTGTTATCTACTGCCTTCCCGATACTCTTCTATTGTTCTCTCTCTTTCATAATGTTTTTATTTTGTTTTCTAATTCTTTGACACCCAGTAACCACTTAGTCTTAGCGGGTTTACTGCCTTGCTTGGGGTAAATTCGATTAAAAACATATCCAGGCTTGAAGTCACTTCCAAGGCTGCATCAAAGCCATCATTGTAGTCAAGACTAGTTTTATTTTATATTTTGAATTTTGTATACAAATATTTTTTTTGGAAATATACCAATGTGGAATAAGTAAATACTAAACACTTCAAATACCTCAGTGTATAGATCAGTTATAACAAATTTAGTAATAGCAGAAAAGGAAATTGAACACATAATAGGCTGCACTCAAGGAAGTTTTGACGCTGCAAATTGCTACAAAACCAAAATATTAACCAGAAAATAAAAGTCATGTTCATGTAGATGTCATGCATGGTGGCAAATCCTTTCAGAAATATCTAAACTATCAGCTGTATAAAGCCACTTTCTTAGATCAACGATTATAAATGTCTTTGAGAACTTGAAGCATATAGTCCTCAGCAAGGGCCATACTTCATTGAACCTCATAGACTAGTGCTACAGGATCACCAATAAAGAACTGTACCAGATAACTAAAATGACATCACTTGAGGACTTTCAACAGCTGCAACAACTAAAATGGATAGCCCATGTAACTTAAAGAGAAAATAATAACATAAACAATATGTTCCCATTCTACATTACTTCAAATAAAAGGTTAGAAAAGAAACACATATCACTATTGGAAAGAGTCATAATAGCGGCTAGACTTAAGAAACTATTTTTCTAAACAGTTGTTTTAATAGTAAGATTTTATAAATTTCAACTGAAAGTTTTATTGGTTGTTTAGTAAATAAAAGCAGAACATTTCCTTATAATGAAAGAGCTAATATTACCATTATCATTTATATTTTAATATTTTCTCAGTTATGAGAAACAATCTTTACATATATATAATAAATAAATCATCTCCCCCTCCTTTTCCTTGTCCAGTGAATAAGAAGTCAGCGCTACAACCATCGCATCTCCAAGAGACATATACCTTCATTCTTCCCTTCCTACTTAGTGGAACTATCTCAAAGCACAACTTCCGTTATTCTTGTTTTTCATTTCATTTTTCAGTTGATTTCTGGAAGAATTTTTAAATCCATTCATTGTTTTGAAACTGCCAGGTCTGACAAAGTGAAATCAAATTTTATTAGTCTCACAAAATAAAATATTACCATGGCTTTCTGAAGTCTCCGATTTGTTAATTAATTATATATAATCTGTGGAGCATACAAAATATGATTTTTACTTCAAAAATGAACATTTTAAAAGTATACATTAAGAGATTAAATACAAATATATAAAAAAAAACAGGAGAATAAACAAGGATAATAATTATTACACTCTTTCATTCATTTTCAATTGCTTATCAACCTTTTTCAAGTTATTTAAAGCCAGAAAATATTTTTTAGATAAATAATAGTTTAGTGATACAAGTCTTACTAATTAACCCAAAGCTAAGGGGAGAAGTGGTGGATACATAGCTTTCCTAAGGGTAAGCAAATATAAGAAACCCAACATCAATTGGAACTCCAATTAACAATTCCGAGCCATTATTCATTGCACCAGCTGCATATCCAAGCTTACAGCACCTGGTAATCATAAGCAATCACCCATCTAGGTACTGACCAGGCTTGATGTTTCTTAACTTTGGTGACTGTATGGGAATTGGTGCTTTAATGTGATGTGGCCATAAGCATAACACAAAAAGAAACAACATAAAAAAAAAACTCAACTAGATATTGCTCCTTGCTCAGTCAAGAACAAAACATATAAATATATTAAATATATGCACAAAAACCAAAAAAAGGGAGAAGTAAAAAAGAGAAAAATAGACATGAGAATCAACAATATAATTTATAGACTGATTATATGAAGACCCACCAACCGTTCCTTCTGTTTACAGAGGGAAGATGGTATATATATATATATATATATATATATATATATATATATATTCAATAAAACATCTTGTTCTTTTTTATACAACAAGAGACAAATGGAGTTAATAATATAAAAATTAGGTTTAAATGTGTATCTTATGGTATTAACAAAGAACACAATATCTTTGCTGAAAAACAGTCTAAAGTGGCATATTGTTCATTTAAATCTGCTTATATATACCCTTGTGCAAATTAATTGAAGCAAAACAGATAATTCTGTTATTATTTACTTTTTTGTATTTTTCCAATGAAACATGACCCAGTGCATATGTTAGTACTTATGTCCATTCCACAAAGTTGTTCCTTGCAAATTGACCACAGATTCTAGATTTAAATCAGGAGTTTCCAGGCTAGTCTATAGTACTTTGATTTGCTTACTGGTAATGTTTGCCAGTGTGTTCATGCAGCGTTACAATTTTCACTTACTTGGAGTAATGCCCATTGCAGACAATGGATGTAGGACAACTAATTGACAGTCGAGACAATCGTGTTTGGGCATGATAAAAATCTGATGCAATCACAAATGATGCAATATTTTTCAAGGCCAAACAAATTTCATCATACACCCCAAAAATAGATTCATATTACTGCACACCACTGCAATCAGAGGCAAAAATAGAAATCAATTACACACTGTCACTCCAGTGGGTGTAAAGCTGACTGTATGGTGAATGAAAGGAAAATAAAGCAGTTGTTTCAATTAATTTTGCACAAGGGTGTGTGTGTGTGTGTGTGTGTATATATATATATATATATATATATATAATATAAAAGGCTCAAACACTAATATGCCATGGTTATAATTTATTACATTGGAATCATAATCACGATCCAATTCATCAGATCTACAAATTCAAAAAAGACCTTTTGTATTCTTACTCTGTCCTGGACATTGAGTTCTACCTGGATTCTATCCTCTTGGGAATTATATATATATATATATATATATTGACCAATAATATTATCAATATATATATATATATATATATATATATATATATTTATGTTGCAATTATGTCTCCTTAAGAGAGGAAGTAATCCCTGCAAAACTTAGAGTAGAGACAATATAACTGAATATTTTCTAATATATATATCAAAAACAATTTCCCAAAACTTTATATCAAGGATTAATATCTTTTAAGAAAATATGATTTTCAGAAATATATTCACATTTACAATCAAGTCTCTTGAATAATGGATGTAATCTCTGCAAACTCTGTGGCGACAAGATAAGTGAACATTTAATTTTATTTATTGTTATTAATATCGCCTGCTATTTGGCATTATAAGTATGAAAGCTGCAGTATAAATGATATTTTCTAAAAGTGGTGGGTTTGACAGTTTTTTTTTTTTTTTTATTTGGCAAAATACAATCTTTGTTTTTGTTATATCTATAGGTTATATTTTACTTACTGAAGTTGATTTTGTTTTCACTTTTGTGCAAACATATATTCACAAATAACGAGAAAAATGATATATAAGATCTGTGGGTGCTCATAATGATTTGTCGTCTATATGTTTAAACAGTGATACACATCCATGAAATGTGTTAGCATATATATATATATATATATCTATATCTATATATATATATATGTTTTTGTGTGTGTGTCTGCCTAAGCATCTGTTTATATCTGTTGACAACTTTTTATCTCTATCAAGAAGAGTTAAATCCAAGAGGAGGTTACAAATGATTCTTTTTCAGTTTGTTTTTAATTCTTCTTCCCATTTCGTTTTTCTTTTTGACTTGCTTGCCTGCATTTTCAGTATATACAATTTCACTCCTTCACATAAACATACAAACACGTATCTTAAGCACCATATGCTGTTTGTGCGTTCACTTTTTCAAAATCAACAGCACAAAAAAAAAAGAAAAGAAATGGAAGAAAGACTACTTTGTATCTAATGACTATCTTAAACAATCACTCAAATGACAAACAGTAAATTTTTTAGGCCTCATAATATTTAAATACTTTTCTTAAACCCTTGACATTGCCGTTCATCATTTACCAGTAAACATCTCTGCGAAAAAAGGCCTTCAAGGAAATGTCTATAATTTCAATTGAGAATAGGAAAAAGATGGTCTTCTGAACTGTATCAAAATAGCAAAGTGCTGGAACAAATGAGTTGATTCAAATTTTGGGTATATAAAGCATTGATGTTTTTTTTTTCTAATTGTTTTATGAGTTTAGTCTTACCAAATTGAGCTTCATTCAGCAAATATATACACTTTCCCTGATGTAAATTAATGGCTGGCCACTCGTATGCCTGTTTGCTAGAGTGGCTAGCCAATCCGTAATGCAGATGCTTGCTCAGACATATTTGTGTTTGTTCAACACCCACAGAGCCAAACTGTGGTTTATACTGCAACTATACTGAGCAAACCTTAGTTACAGTTTCTGGGAGAGAGTGCGTTATCTGGCTTGATAAACATTCTGAACAAGGTCAGTACTCTCAAACCCTTGCTCACGATGACTTGCAACCTTGTGCTTGCTTAAGCAGTGATGACTTTCAAATATTTTCATCTACCAAATTTCACTCACAAAGCTTTGGATCAACCCCTGGTATGGTTTTCAGGTTTTTTTCCAAATGTTCCACATGTGGGAATTGCCTCTACAGGCTAATAACATCAAGAAGTCAACCTCTTGACAAATTAACAATTAGTGTCACTTGAACCTGGATCTCATGTTTGCTTGATGTAATTATAAGTGTTGAGTAAATGAAATGAGAAAATTAAAAATAAACTCCTACATGATACATTTCATCATTCGTAAGGACTTTTTCAAACTAATAATGGTTTTATTGATGTAATCACTTATGTGGTGCAGTGGGAGACAAAATACAACAAAATCAGTTACAATTCCACAACATGAAATACTGATGATAGTGATACTTAGTTTCAAATTGAAAATATCTAAATAAATAAATGGTAAATTCTGTCTGTCTGTTCATGCATCTAAAAGCCCTCTAACTTGGCCCACACTTCCTCTACATAGACATATTATACCTTTTTGGAATCAGGATGATCCTGGGATTGAAAATCTGCCCTTCATCTGGTGCTTGAACATCCAGCATTGGGATTTGTGTTGAAACAGTTATAAATTCTAATTTTAAAATAATTGAAAAAAATTAGCGATTTTATAAGTTTTTAATTTATACTGAGTTTAAAGTAAAACAAAAACTTTCTGAATTTAAAAATTTTTGTCTTACATTCAGTATAAAATATCTCCAAATCTTTGTAAATTGAGGAAATTTTAGTTCTTTGAAATGTGAAGAAATTGGAGATAAAGTGAGCAGTTTTGTGATGTGAGGTTTTGAAGTTGTGCAGAGTTTTTGATTTGAAGAACTCAACACAACTGAAGTTCCAAGGAGTTTGTGATTTGAAGAACTCTACTCAAATCAGAGTTTTGGAATTGGTCTTTTGGCTAGCTTGAACCAGAGTTAAAGTGTGTTTTTGAAGTTCCATGGACTGAATTTAGGAGTTCAAAGTTATTTCTTCAAAATTATCATCGTTGTTTTCTAACCTGGACCAGAGTTCCCTTATCTATAAGTCTAGCATTCATCCATGCTTGGAATATTGATGCTTCATATGGTCCGGTGCTTCTGCTATTTACCTTGAATTTCTTGATGAAATCCAAGGAAGAATCAGCAATATTTTTGGTCCTGATCTGGTGGCTCAGCTTCAGATACTTTCCTGCCACTGTAAAGTTGACTCCCTATGCCATTATTATAAATACTTTCATGGTAATTGTTTGAATGAGCTCTTCACTATGGATGCTTTTCCAGCCAACTTTAATCATGAAAAATTTAAATGCAATGTCAATCGCTATCTGCTGTCCTCCAGATTACTCTTTCTGCTCATTTATAAATATTTCTGTTCCTAATTCTTCTATAGCCAGTAACTCCTTGTGAATTAGTGTCTTTACTACCTTGCTTTGATTGAAATCGATTATATATTATATATATATATATAAAAGTAGACACTGAGGTCAACAGTAATTGCTTGGAGACTTGAACACTCACAGGACATATTAAATGTCAGAAAGATAGGTAAGCAGTGGGCTACCTACCCGTCAAGCTTGTGTGAATGGATGGCAGAGCATGGGGCAGGAGGTTTGGCCAAGGGTCAAATTCTGTGAAGAGCTCCAGGGGATAGGAAATTGTGTGGAGAGCTATGGTATTTCATGTTCTTTCAGGACATGGCACATAGAAGAAGAGACTGAATACACAGTCGAAAAATTGATGTTTTGCTGATAATTTTCACATACACTTTCTGGTATTGGTTCCTGCATGTACTTATTTTTTTACAGTGATGTTCACTCTGTACAAGGCCCAAGAGCCTCTCAAAGTAAAGGGTTACAGAGTAAGAGGCACAGTTTATGGCGATATTCAGGGAAGATAACAGTTGACCCTAGACTTGTACAAGCCAATATTGTGGTGATCAGGGAAGCATCCACTTGAGAATCAGTTCCATAAAACTGTGGTTTATTGAAAGAGTTACTGAAGTGGAATTTGCATCTCACCTGTGATATACCAAGAGAATCAAGGTGGCTCACTACAATGTGTGTGTCCATGAATCTTAGAATTGGTGGAACTTGGAAATGTACTATTGAAATAGCAATAGAGCAGCAAGTGGCTTGTGAAATTTTGTCCGTGATAAGGAGTTGTAGAGTAGAAAAAGTTTGTCACCCACAAGTACACAAAGATGCTTTTGAACTATTGAGACTGGAAAGTAAAAACTGGGTAGCTCCTGTCCATATATGGTAGCAATACTCAATACTCAGCCTCTTAGGTAGAGCATTTATATAAATAGAGAGTTGAACTGAGAAGTGATATTGGGGTATGTCTGTGTTGATCCCATGGGCCTCAGAGGACTAGCTGGTAACAACTACCTTCAGGGACATACCCGTGAGGATGGTATTGATAATTAGGAAGACACCTCTAGTGATTCCATAGCTAGAGAACTTGTATAGTAATTCTCTATGCCACACCTTGTCAAAGGCCTTTGAAGTATTTAATGCGATTGCCCTTGAGAAGTATTTGTTGTTTAGCGAATCACTGCTTCTGTGGGTAATGGCTACAATTGATGGCTTCATCTTCCTTTCTTCATGCATAACATCATATTTTAATATACTTTGTGGTAAATCTCTACTATTAATAATTTTTCTCTCTTCAAGTGTCCTCTTCACAACAAGATCTCTTTTTATCTGAAATTTCTTTTGTTTCTCTCTTTATGTTACTGAAATATCCTGATAGTTATATTCCTTTCATACCAAAATATAATTCTGAACAATAAAAAATGTCATTCCTTTTCAGGATGTAGGCAATCATGGCTCTCCACAGATTCCTTTTCTTTACTGTTTGTGACTTGCTATGTATTCTTGGGAAAGATAATTGAATGATAGCCTATAGTGTCTTCAAAGTTTGGAATTCAATGTTTTACTTCTCTTAGACTGGTTTCAATGCAAGGCTGGAGAGTCCAGTCAACTCTGCTATTTAACCCATAGCTGAGAGGAGAAGAGAAAGATTCATGCTAATCTGAAGAGTTTTTTTGCAAAAGTGAATGCTATACACTATAGACTAGCCTAGAATTTGAGCTCACCAATTCCAATTTCCACACCACTCTATGGATGAGCTCAGTGTCACTCCACAACTTCCTATCTCTTGTAGCTTTTAGTAACATTTGTCTTTTTGCTATCCCTTCCCCCCCCATTTCACCATTCATTCACACAAGATCGTTAGTTAGGTGGTACACTGCTTCCTGCCTCCATTCCTGTTGCCTTTGATATATCCTGTGAGAGTCAAATCCTCAAAACTCTCCTTCTTCATTATGTGTCCAAGAAATTTCAGCTCTCACTTTCTGATTCTAATTGTTCTTTTATTTATATTTTCCTTAAAACTTCTTCATTGCTTACACACTTTGTGCATTGCATTCTCAGTATCCTTCTGTAGAACCACATAGAAAACTGCTATATCAAAACTATTTTTGTGTCTTAATTTTCTGTTTTGGTGAAATATCATTTGGTATTTCTTTAGTACTAAATGGTATTTCTAATTTTTACAAGAACCAGGTTTTAATGATGTTTAGCTTCACACAGATAAATATATAATAATAAACCTCCCTAATCTAGCAGGGCAGTAAAAAAAAAGTCTATATTTAAGCCATACTAGAGTATGGCTTAAATATAGACTTTTTTTTAAATGACCTTTTGTTTTTCAGGTATCTCAAATTTAATTTACTGTTGACTGACAGCAAGAGGAATGGACTCTTTCTGAAGTCAAATTTGTTTTTTTTCTTATTGCAAGTGAACAAATGCAAATGTCAACAATCCAGCCGTAGCACAATTTAAGAGTTTGCTGAAGCATTAACAGATTAGACTCATCTTTTTAGGCTTCAAGTGCCTGGTAGGTGAGATTCCTTTCTACATATCTACCAATGAGGAGGAAAACTAATCTATTATGTTTACAGTTTTGTTTCTCAACTTTATTCTTCAATATATGAAGTACAATTACATTTTATTCAGTTATATTTCCACTATTATTTGAATTGTTATGGAGTAGATCAACTTCTACTGAAAAGTGCAGTGTGCTTTTGACCAAACTTTTATGGACATATTGTAGCTACTTGTTTTATAAATGTGCATTTAATATTTCACAAGCCCTAATACATAAAACACTGGTCAATCCACCACAGGTACATTATCTTTCTTCCATGGAGCTCAGCTTTTAGGGTTAGTTGTATATAACAGTTCAGTTCTCTTTTCTTTGTTTCTAGCAAAATTTTTCAATTTCATAATTCTTTGCTTAGCTTTTGGATGGCAAATTTCCTTCTCTCAGTGCACCTTCAGATTTCAGTGTAACACTTTCTGTACTCTGTTAAAAGACTTCCCAGATATTTAAATTATTGTACTTGTTTGATTTTGGCATCTCTAATTTGAAATTTGTAGGTTGAGCTGTTCCTTTTGCTAATAACCATGCCTTGCAATTGAAGTTTAATCCTTTCTTCCCACTTTCCTTTCCTACTTTGTCAACAATCCAGCCTTGGAACAATTAAACAGGTTGTTGAAAAGTTAACAGATTAAACTCATCATTTTAGGCTTCAAGTGCCTGGTAGGTGAGATTCATTTATACATATCTGCCAATGAGGTAGAAAATTGATATCCATTAGGTTTCCAGTTTTGTTTCTCAACTTTATTCTTCAAGACATAAGTACAATTATTATTATTATTCAATTATATTTTCATTATTATTTGAAATAACTTTATGCCACTCCTTGATACCTTTTGAGTAAAATTCCTCGGGTTTTGATATGAAGAAGTTTTCAACAAACTCTTGAATGTGGTTTTCATTAGTGACAGTTTTCAACAGCAGTGCATTTTGCAGCTATTGAAAATGGTAATAATCAGTTGATACAAGGTCAAATGAATATGACAGGTGGGATAGAAAATACCAGCCAAGTCTCCAAAATTTTTCTGCCTTACTGTTGTTGCAAGTGGACTTGCAGCCTTTTCTTATTGACAAGCAGAGAGCATTTTTCAATTAAACATTTATTAACACATTGCAGTTGTTGGATAATATATAAATGTGCATTTAATATTTCATTTTCATTTAAGAACTCTAAATGTATAATATTCCCAATGATTCCATCAAGCAAACATGAAGCTCAGATTTGCTAGTTGAGTGTAAAGATTTATCCTTATCAATTTCTGCATATTTCATTGAATAATTGAGTATGGTAGCATATTGGGGATATGGCCAAGTGGTTAGAATATTTGCATTCTGACCATGAGACCTGGGTTCAAATCTCACCATGGTCGATTTATCAGAAAGGAGACTTCTTGATGTTATCGGACAGTTCAATTCTAGCATGTGGCACCTTTGGAAAGTGCCTGAAAATCATACCATGGATTGACCTAAACCTTGTGAGTGAAATTGGGTAGACAAAATCCTTGGGGACTATAGATAGCTGTGCTAGTCATTGTGGCCGAGGGTTTGAGTGTGCTGGCTTTGTTCAAATTGTTGATCACACTAGATAACATGCTCTTTTCCCAGAAACTGTAACTAAGGTCTGCTCAGCATAGTTGCAGTATAAACCCCAGCTGGGATTTGTGGGTGTTGAACAAATACAAATGTGCCTGAGCTAGCATCAGCAATAGGGATTGGCTAGCCACCCTAGTAGATGATTATACTCGAATACGAGTGGCCAGCTATACATGTTAGTGTATTCCAAATTTATTCTTAACCATCACCTATAATTTGTACTTAGGATGATGTAATTGGATCCCAAAAAATAATTTAATTACAGCTCAACCAAACATAACATTTATGTTTTATCTTAGTCCATTTTTACAGCAACCAACCTCTTCTTGTAGTTCTCAATTAATGATTGGCAAATTTTAGTTATTATTTTGTTCCATTCTTCTTCGAAGATCGTCTTCAGATCTGGGATGTTTGTTGGCGCTCTCAATTGGATTTGCAAAAGGTAATAATCAATTGGTACAAATCAGGTGAATATAGCAGGTTAAGTGAAACACACCAACAGAGTTCCCAAAATTTTGCCCATGTTATTCTTGCTGTATGCAACCTTGCATTTTCATCATAAAGGAGAATATCTAACAAAGCTTTTATGGACACATTGCAGCTGTTGAACATATAAATGTGCATTTAGTGTTTCACTGCTTTTTAAGAACTTCACAGCCAAGACACGCCTTGCCATGCACATGTTAGTAAACCACCCTCATTCTCTTAATATTCCATTGGCGAGTCATAATTCCTACTCTAGCAGTTTCTTTCCATGAACCACTGCTTTGTCGAACTGACCCCAAAGAGGATGCTTCCTTGATCACTACAATTTTAATCTATTCAAATCTAAGGACAAACATTATCTTCCCCGCTTATCCCCATAAACTCTTTAATCCTCTACCTAGAGTGGCTCCTGGGCTTTGTATAGTGTCAACATCATTGTACAATGCAAAAAAGAACCTTAAAGTAATAATACCCTGATGATCACATGCATGTTTCATCCATGGAGCTGTTAGGGGAGGGTTGAAGAGTTACCCTTTAAAAGAGTACTGAACTGTTACAGGATATCTGCCCTCCTATGGCAGACCTATCTCCTCAAAGATGACGAAGAGACTTGAAGCAACAGAAATGTGATTATACAGAAGGATGTGGAGGATACCATAGACTGAACATGTGAGCAGCAACAAGGTTTTAGAGAAAATGGAAACAAAAAGTAAACTTATACTTAACATCAGGAAGAGACTGTTGAAATTTTTGGTGCATATAATGAGGAAAGAAGACTTGGAAAATATGATACTCACAAAACAGTTTGAGGGCAATAGGAACAGAGGAAAACAGCGCATAACATACTAGATGAGCTTGAGTAAATAGATGTCAGAAAAAGATTTCGAAGAAATAACAAGTAGACAAAATTTAAGAACTATAAAGGACAGAAAGTTGTAGAGAGCCATGATATGTCATGTTTGGCTCTTATTGGTCAGTTATGTGTCACATGTAATTAAGTAACAGAAAATATTCAAATATGTGTGGCAAACATAGATAGGATATTATATAGCATAAATATAGCTTACTAGTACTCTCCAAATTTAAAGGGATTTAAAGTTAAAAATATTACTCCACTAATTTTCAATGTCTCCTCTAACATATTACTATCTACAAAACATCTTCCTGTATGCAGATGAAGAAGAGAATTGAATCAAATGACATGGGGGGTTCTACAGACTGATGTTAAGAATACTATGGACTAAGCATATGAGCAATGAGGAAAAAATGGGATCTAAAAGGACACATATTTAAAATCAGAAGGAGTTGAAATTTCTGAAACCCATAAAGAGGAAAGATAACTTAAAGCATTTAACACTCTCAGGATATCATGAAAGTTGGAATTAAAGAGGAAAACAGCAATAAACTACCTAATGATTTTGTGTGAGTGTATTGCAGAATGGGGACAAATGATGATGGTAATATTAACTATTTCTTTACTAAGAAACCTTCAGTATTCATAGACCAAACAACAAATGTGACTTTCAGTTCAACTTTATAAAATCTTTCTATTAAAACAATTTTTCAGGAAAATAGGCTTCTCACCTCCACTAACTATTAATTACAGTTCTTTATTTGTGATTCTGTATTGCCAGTCCACAATGTTCTAAGAAGGAAGAGTTACAAACATATTATGTTGAAACACTGATTCTTGTGTCATCACTAGAGTACCTTTATGAGTGACTGCTTGGATGTGTGTGTGATATAATGGATAATGGTTCAGAATTGCAAGTCAGAGAGCCAAGTTCCAATTCCAGTCAGGCTTGTTATATTCACTTACATAAAAATACCCTTAGGAAAGCTAAGAACCCACCTCTTCTCCTCCCCAGTTATAGGTTAATTAGTAAAATTTGTATAAGTAAATTACTATTATCTCTCAAAAATTCTTATCTAAAAATATTTTCTAGATTTCAATAACCTGCAAAAGAAAAAAACAATCAAATACGCATGGTTCTCACAAAGAGCTATAGTAGAGAGTGAAACAATACTAGAATCTACAAAGGGGAGGAAGATGTGAAGAGTCTTGACCACTCATGTCCTGCAGGAAGATGCACATAAAAAAGAACAACTGCAGAAGGCTCTATTATATTTGTGCACACTGTTCAAATTTCCCCAAACCTTTGAGCGGGCATATCACATAATCTTAATAAGCTATTGTATAAATATATAATACTGATAATTGTTTAACTCATCCTTGATTCTTACCAGAACTTTAACCAAAAACTCTTGGAGTAGCAGGTTTTTTTTTGTTGCTTCAGAATAACACAAGACTCAAAAACCTATGTTATGAAAGAATGGATTTTTATATATTAAATGTCTCAAAATTTTACAAATATGTTCTGTTGCTTTTGCATATTTCATAATGAACTTTAGAAAACTGGCTGCTGAAACACAAAGCCTTTCCATCATCATAGTTAAGTGATATCACTTAACTATTCTAGCAATATGGGTTTTCTAACACACGGATGGTAATCATCCAGTTTTTAACATATGGTACCAATTGACTGTCAAGAGAGCCATGATATATCAGATTTCAAAATTTTACTTTCAACCTATCCAACATTGTTCAGGCACTCCAATCTCTTCTTTGTATATTTGTTATTGTAAACAATGTTTTGACGGATCTAGTCTTCAGTTCTAATCAGATGTAATCAATGCGAAAAAGAAAACCTCTAACTGTACATGCGAATAGGCAATGGAACTTGTACATTAATGTTGTTAACAGTCCTCAACATCAGTTTTAAGAATTATAAGAGTTCCTCAACATCAGTTTTGCTAAACAAAGAAAACCACATTGTATCAAAAATTGTACTAGCCTCAGTTGATGAGGTAACATATGCTACCTTTTACTGTATCCTCACTATATAACATTGCTCTCTTTTTCAAATATTCTTCATACCAGAAAAGGTTATGCATAGAACTTTCCCTCTAGATATGTTTTACCATGCAAGATGTTTTCACTTCACCTTTGGTTATAGCATTCTTGTGTTCTTAAAGTTTGATTTTAAGAGGATGTTAACAACAGCAAATATATTAAGCTGAATCATAGATAACTTCCATTTTTGTTCATCAACACTCTGCTTTGTTCAATGGAATCCATACACTCAGCTTCCTTATTTATCCTATCTTTTCAACTGATATATTTAACATCTTTCCTAATTCCTTTGTTGTGGATTGCTTTCCACTGATGATGTTAAAGCTTCATCATCAAAGTCCAGTGAATGCTCCTGTCTGGATTCATCTTTCAACAATGTTTCTTCAGATTGTAACTTTGCAAGCCAATTTCTTATTTGCCAGTCAGTTATAATGCCTTGACTATAAACAATACATAACCTACAGGGGTTGGACAAAATAATTGGAACAGTAGCAAAATAAACACCTATTATATTAAGAACTTTAACTAAAACTTCATAATTGCAGGTTATATCTATTGTAAATACATTTATTTATTTAATTTACTGTTTTTGTCTTATTTATTTTTAGAATTTAGTAAAATTTAATCTAAATGTGTGACCTCTCCAAGTTCGAAAAAAAAGAGCAAATTGTTGGAGCTGCATGGCAGGGCCTCGGTCACTAAGGTTGCTGAACTGTTTGGTTTTCAAGAGCTACCATATCAAGAACACTGATGCAATTCGAGAAACAGGGCAAGACCTCTAGCAACCATAGCAATTCGGGCCGGACTTGCAAACTTACTGACAGGGACTGATATGCATTGAAACACAATGTGACAAAAAATCATCAGACAAATGCCGCCAAAGTGACTGCTGAGTTGAATAACCATCTGAATAGTTCAGTTTCTACTAAAACTGTTCACCATGAGCTCCATAAAGCTCCATATCATGGAAGTGCCGCTGTGAGGAAACCTCTTTGATCCACTCACAACATTCAAAAGAGGTTGAAGTGGTGCAGAGATCACAATGCCTTGTCTGCAGACTAATGGAAGCAAGTCATATTCTCAAACAAATTCAGTTTTTCTCTTTTCCCAACTCCAGGGCGAGTTTATGTGTGGAGGCAGCCAAAGAAGCTTACAACCCTGACTGCCTTCTTCCAACAGTGAAGCATGGAGGTGGATCAGTGATAGTTTGGGCCGCCATATCATGAAAATGTCGCAGTCCAATAGTTGCCCTGCAGGGTAGAATCAACAGCAAAGATTACCTGAACATTTTGGGAGATATGTTCATCCAATGACCAAGATTTTATTCCCTGATGCTGACTGCATCTTCCAAGACGATAATGCTCCAATACATACCGCTTGAGTGGTTAAGAATTGGTATGAAGAGCATGAAAGTGAGCTAGAACACATGGAGTGGCCTCCTCAATCTCTTGATATCAATATTATTGAACATTTGTGGTGCATTTTGGAGCAGCAAGTTAGGAGCCGCTATCCTCTACCATCATGTTGTAAAGAGCTGGAGAAGATTTTAATGGAAAAATGACTGAAAATTTCTCTGGATGAAGTCAGGAATCTGCATGATTCCATTCCTAGATGTATTAAAGCTGTCTGTGAGGCTAAAGAAGGACCAACTTCATATTAAATAAATTTTCTTTGAATTTAACAAGTGCTCCAATTATTTTGTCCAACCCCTGTATTTCTAGATGTCTCCATACTGCTATTTCCTTGCTTAAACTCCTATAACATTATGTAATATAAATCCACTTTCAATCCTTTCATTAGTGGGATTAAGAAATTTTTACTTTCATCCACTGTGTATGCTGACATGCAAAAATAATGTTGGTGTATGCCAAATTTATTCTTACCTGCTATGTATGATTAGTAGTTAGGATAATACAGTCATCATTACAATCAGTTTCCTAAAATTACTTATATCTCAACCATATATTTTTCTTCTTTTTACAGTAACAGTCTTTGATTTTGCCAGGCTTAACCTTCACAGCAAGGACCTGCAATGCCACTTACAGAGTAGCAAACCACCCACATTCCCTCCATATTCCATTAGTGAGAAGTAAGTTCCACTCAAACAGCTTCTTCTTGCAAACCACTACCCTATGGAAAAGACTCCCAAGAGGATGTTTCCCTGATCACTACAATTTTAACCTGTTCAAGTCTAGAGTTAACCGTTATCATCCCATCCTATCCTTACAAACTACCTGTTAATGCAACCCTCTATCACAAGTGTCCCCTAAGCCTTGTAGAGGTGAAGTTATTACTGTAAAAAAAAATAATATATATATATATATATATATATATATATATATATATATACACATACATGATATATATAATTTGAACATCTGAGCAATGCTGGATATGTTAAAGATTTTTCTTGAGAATCAGACAATTTATTTTCAACAATTTTGTTTCAAAATATCTTCTTATCATTTTTTCTTATTTTTTTCAGATTTCATTTTCCTCTTTATGCACAAAACTTTTTCACACGCTTCCCACATTTTATTTGCCATTTGCACAAACATTTCATTAAAGGCTGAAGGCCAATTTTAAATAGCCTCTGGCCGGCGTTTAGCCTATCAGTTACCAAATGTTTGCTGATTATTCACAAAGTTTTATTCATTCACAAGGATCACTTTGTAGGATCAAAAATTGAATTAAGATGGCAAAATTACTTCATGATTATCCACACTTTGCATTTACACATTCTGGCAGAGGAATCATTAACATATCCTCTGCCATTTCCATAACAAATTAACAACACTTAATCGAGTGATTCAGCGCAATATTACAAATCCCTAAATTGGGTCAAACCAAATGGAATTTTAATTATTATAAAATTTGTCTTGCTGATTATTATAATAAGGTGCTGTCACAGATTCGCAATAACTAATGTTTAAAATGAATTTTTTTAAAAATGAAAAATCTTTCTTGAAGCTTTTCAAGCAATATATTAAATTTAATATTTCCAATAAACAAAATACTTTGTTGTATTACAAAACTATTTTAAAAATTGCAGGAAGTACTTTTCATCTTGAAATCAGTAACATCACTGATTTTAGTGTCATTTTTAACCTTTTTTCATTCCAATGTAATTCTCTTTATTAAAAAAATCTTTCAAAGCTGAAATATATTTTTCTGAAACTTTATTTGAGGCGCATTAGCTGATTTAAAGTTTAATTAATCTGATTTGAAACAAATATTACTTACTTTAAGTTTAAAACATTGAAGAAATGCATTTTTAACCTGGAGGTAACTGTTTATTTTAGGTTTTAACAGGTTGGCAGCTTGACTGACAGGTGTAAATTTAACTAATGTTTTTCTATGGTGGATATATCTGTAAAATTTACTTGAGAAATGTAATGTGAGTGTCATTTTTATATAATTTTTAAATACCTAGTAATCTTTAAAATTAGGAAAATATTCTCCATGATGTTATGTTTATTTAATTTTAGGTACTTTGGCTTTAAATTTACTATAGTTATCACTCTTATTTTCTGATAATGTCATATATGGGTGCCCATATTTACAAAAATCAGCACATTTATGCACAGAAAAAAAATTAAAATTTTTTTTTTTTTTAAATATTGATGTTTGATGAATTGTACTAAACTTTTCTATTTATGATTGGTAAATATAATTTTTATTTAATAACAACATCACCTAACTGAGATTTAAAGCTTTATAAATTATTCTAATTAAAATTTTTAAAAAATGGAAACAATTCATGCAAAAATCCATTATTCATCAAAAAAATGCTTTCCTAAGACATTATATATCTTATTCAAAAAAGCAATTAAAAACATTTCTAATTAAAATGTCTTAGTTTTATTGCATTATTATTTTACTATTCAGAGCAGATTTTTTTGGTAACTAGTGTTTCTATTTTACAAAAATTAATTGATGATTTAAATTTTCAAGAAGTTCTACTTTTAACTAATATAAAAAATTAAAGTTTTATAAAATTTAATTTCTCAATATTTCATAAAATTAAATAAGTGGGGGTAACAGATATAAAAAAAAAATTTGCTAAGATTTTCTAAAAAGAAAATTTCTAAAATAAGTTAAGTCATTTGTGAATAAATCCTAAAATTTTCATTAAAATACAACAATTAATTGATTTTTTTCAAGAATTTCCAAATCAATGTGTTTTTCACCACAAAAAAAAGAAATTGAAATTTCCTATACTGATCATTGGCCACTGTGTTGAGAGAAAAAAAGATTTTTAACCAAAATTTCAAACATTCTAAAAAAGATAAAAATATATTATTTAATAATCAAAAAATCCTCTGGTCTTTCCTCTTAATAATAACAAAGATTTTGTCGATAAAACTTTGTTTTTATTAAGTTTGGAGTATTTTTTCACATGGTATACTAATTTTTTA
>CAHIKZ030001088.1:572500-580000 GCA_903632075.3 Acanthosepion pharaonis | reverse complement strand
CTATGACCCACCATAGCATTTACATTATAGCAAACCATCCACTATCCCTCTGTTTCCCTCAAGGAGAAGTAAGTTCCACTCAAACAGCTTCTTACTGTGACAAACTGCTCTATGGAACTGACTCCTATGAGTAAAAGGAAAAAAAACAAAGAATATCCCTCAATAAACAAACAGAACCAAAAGAAATCCAAGGGTCAAAACATAACAAAAAACAAAATGCAAATAAGACAGCATAGAAAAGATGGACATCTAAGACAAAGATCCTCCCGAATGCATAGCATGCCAAGAAACTGTAAAACACTTCCTACTCGTTTACAGTGACTTAACACATATTCGGCAATCTCTTTACAATGTTAACAATTTGAAAGAACTTTTTGAAAAAACAAACCCCAATACAATCTTAACCTTTCTTAAAAAAGGTTAACTATACAAAAAAATATAATACCAATTAAATATTTGACAATAAAAAAAGGAACCTTTGACACTTACCAGGTGAAAAGTTTTGAAAACAACACAACTCTGAAAGCAAGACAACACTTAAAAGAAAAAAATTTTTTTTGAAAGCAATCCAATCTTTATCCAAAAAAAAAAAATTGTTTGACCTTAAATGATCCCATAAAGATTGATAGGTCGTTAAGCATTAAACAAACAAACAAAAACCTATGAGAATGTTTCCTGGATCACTACAATCTTAACCTTTTCAAGTTTAGTGTTAACTGTTACCTTCCCCTTCTATCCATATAGACTACCCGTTAATGTAACTCTCTATCCTAAGTAACCTCTGTACTGGGTGAAACTTCCTTTAAAAAATAAAAAAAAAGATAAAATATTCATGGGAAAGTGACTTCCTACTATCTTTTCTGTCAACTATCATGTTATGATGTGTTATTAAGCTATTTGTTAATGGAAATAGACCACAAGGAGAAGTGAATTCATGCCTTTCTCTAGAGAAATATGGCAAAATGAATATCCCCAATCAGTATAATCCTGACCCCTTCTAGTCCATGGGTTAACTGTTATCTATTCTACATATCCTAATGCAATTCTTACTTCCTTCCTTTATGTTCTTAAAACAATTTCATTCAGCAACTCTCTATTTTGAATAACTTTTGGATTGTGTATAAAAAAAGGAACGTCAGTTGGTATTTAAACTCAGTTGGTCAATTCTTTTTCCTATGTGACACTAGTCATTAGTCTATACAGAACATCAAAAAACATTTTTTATGGATCAGTAAGTCCAAAGCCTAACAATTAATTATTTTCTCTTCAACATAATTCATCCTGGGTATGAAGATAAACTACATCCACGTTCTGGGTAAGACAATAAACTACATCCACGTTCTGGGTAAGACAATAAACTACATCCACATCCTGGGTAAGACGATAAACTACGTCCAACAGCAAAGCCTCTGATCCAGAGGTTTTGAGGAGCTTGAAATCACCTTTTAACAGCTGGTGTTCCCAGGTCCACTTTGATCCGGGGTGGTAGCACCTGTTAGGGTCCCAGCTATGGGCAAATAATTAACACTAAAACTTGTGTAATAGTAGGATTTAATACCAGAAATACTTTGTAATAATAAAAAATAATAAAACAAAAAACTATTACCATCAATAATTTTTGAGGGAAAAATTATCAGCAATGCTTTAAAAAATACCAGCAATACAAACAGTTATACATTCTTTGAAAAAAAAAATATCTGACAAGCTATAGATTTCTTCAAGGAAAAATATTCCCAGAAATAGATTTTTGAAGAAAAACATATTACCATAAAAGAAAATTTTGTCAGCATTAAATAACCCATTGAGGTTGATATGCCATAAAACAAACCAAACCAAACTCTTCAACATAATCTCCTTCCTTTCCATTGCACTTAAAACAATGGTGAATAATAATCAGGCAGATTGAATTAAATCAGATCAAAATAAATATGATAAAATATGAGATAAAGAAAAAATAGGATTGATGATCGTTTCCAATTTGCTCTTTATCATACCATATATATATATATATATATATATATATATATATATATATATATGAACAAATAAGAAAATAAAAAAATTCAACAACCACAACAGCATTTACTCACTATATATATAATTAATGCAATCCAAACAATATAACTCATACAGATTATCATTTCATCCATGGGAAAGTAGTTTTTCCCTGGACTTATCAATGCAAATACATTTACTAAAAAATAAAAATAACTACAGTGCCTTTTTTTTTCTTAGTACATGTATTTGCATTGATAAGTCCAGGGAAAAATTACTTTCCCATGGATGAAATGATAATCTGTATGAGTTATATTGTTTGGATTGCATTAATTATAATTCACTTATATGCTCTATAATAATTATATTGAGCTCTCTTTTGTGGATCAGTTTTAATATTTTATATTAATAGGATCTACATACCCATGTATTTTTTTACCGATATATATAAGTATGTAACTATAACAAAGTGGGAAAAGTTTACACGTGATGCATTTTGTTCCTTAGGAATTCATTGGACTAGGTTTGTTTATGTTGATGCTTTTATACATGCCCACAATCAAGAGATGCTGGGAAACGTAAATTTTAAAAATATTTTTGAAAAAAAATTCTACTCTGATTAAAAGAGAAAATAGTTCACTAAAGAGGAAAATGCTTAGAAAGTGCTTTAATCTCCAGTTCTTCCACAGTAAATTTTGATCCTGGTTCCTACAATGCCTGATATTCTTGGTAGATCTTCTATTATCAGAATGTGGGATATTTGATATCAAAGATGATGGAAACAAGAAGAAAAAAATGAAATTGTCCAGATTATATACTTAAAATACATTATTAAAAAACAAAATCAAAAACATATTATTAAAATTTTTTTTATAATTCCCAGCATCTCTCGTTTGTCAGCATGTGTTGTTGCATCAATGCAAACAAACCTAGTCCAATGAAGTCCTAGGGACAAAACACATGCAACAAAAACTTTTTATACCTTGTCATACATCTTTCCCCCAAATTTGTCCTTGACATATATATATATATAATATGAAAATACACACATTATGAAAATACACACACACACACACACATATATGTATATATATAGGCAACCTGACAATTGTATCTAGCATGAAACAGCCTCACACCACTAAGTGTTGACTTCAATGTTCACTTTTATATTTACATATGCTCTATCTTTGATATTGAGCACTTTATCCCATAGATAAAACTATATTTCTTCATATATATATATATATATATATATATTATAATTATTTAAAAAAAAATATTCCTTCACTACATTAGAGTTCTCAGGTTTCAAAATGTGTTCTTTCCTTTTTTCTACATATCTGCACACACACACACACACACACACATATATATATATATATATATAAACAAAGAGAAAATATCAACAACAATGACAACATTTACCAAATTTCATTTATTAGGTATGAAATTACATCACATAGCATCTACCATAGTTTATCTTGACTTTCAAAGTTAGTCTTAAGAATATTTGTGAGCATTATCAAATTTAAAATTTTGAAATCCTAACAATATTTTTACTTCTTTATAAATATATGTTACAAAATAAAATCTTTACATTTACCTTGATTAAAATCCATCAAGAAAACATAATGCATTGGTAAAAAAATGTTTGCTTTTGTCTTTAATCATATGCCTGTGTGTGATATATGCATTGTGTGTGTGTGTGTGTGTGTGTGTGTGTGTTCAGGTAAAAAAAATTCCCTAAGTGTTTGATATATTTTACATTCAATTAAATCCTCATCCAATCTTACATACACCACACAAACACATATATATAGTTCATAAAAAGTATATGAAAAAATGAAGTGTGGGTGGTATAATGGTGTGAGGGAGATCTGAGAACCAAGTTCAAATTCTAGTTGAGTTCATTACATTCACTTATATGCAAATACTCTTGGGAATGGTATGAATGTGTCTTTTCTTTTCCTAGCTATGGGTTAAATAATACTTCAGACTCGGCTCTTTAACCTTGGTTGGCAACTGGTCTAGGAGAAGAACAACTCTAAATTTAAAATTTGGGGAGGACTGTTTATGAACCTTATGATATAATGTGTGCCCCAATTCTCTGTACTCGATTCTTCTGAAAAGTTCAGATAGTTCTGCAAAAGCCTTCACCACTATAGACAAATCATATGTGTGTGTCGTCTGAATGTTCAGTTCTAGGGGGCTGATTTGTTTGATCTTCGTGCATCAAAGATAACAGTCCATCATATCACAATATATATATATATATATATATATATATATATATATATATATATAGAGAGAGAGAGAGAAAACCTGGCTCACTAGGTTTATCTAGGTCTGCTCTACAGTTGTATTGAGCTCTTTTGTTAGTTAGTTGTTTACTCATGTCAGGGTTTTTTCTTTGGGCTTTGAACCTGTATCTGTACGATTTTTTCAACAGACTTTTATGTTTCTAGCTCTTTTTTTTAAAACTTTTTTTTTCCTCAGGATTGATTTGATTATTGGCAAATTAAAGATTCAATGGTTTTTCGAAATGAGTATAGTTACCTATATATATATATATATATATATATATATATATATATATACTGGGTATAACAGCAAAATTGTAAATATTGTATAAAAGCAAAATTGTCTATTTGTTAGATTAAGCTTGAAGCAGTGTATCTTGAAAATGATTAAAGATATCTTACTGGAATTCTCCAAGATTTTCATAACACTATTGAACTCTACTTTGAGCGATAAGAATATATAATCACTCTCCAAGCTTAACAGAAGAATCATGATGAAATTGATCATAAACAAAAATGATATATTCATCATTAATTAATCATAGCTAAAGATCAGAAGCTCATGAAAGATTGAAATAAAGCTTACATATATATATATATTATTCTGGGATCATTTTCCAATTTATTCAAGATGATCTTTTCCTTTAAAATATGATTAATACGATTTCATTTTCAATTCTTTTTTCACTTCTCTTTGAACTGTCATAGGTGAAACTCCTCTCTCACCTGCCAAACATCTTATGACTTGAGTTGATCTGTTATACACCATCAGAATTAGATCTCTTTCTGATTCATTCTGTATGCTGGCTGAATGTGAATGCCACAAAGGAAGAGTACAAAATAACAAAAGTTCTTTTTTGCGCATTAGACACCATGCATTATATCCAAGCTGTGAAGTGAGTTTTCAGCAGTGGCCAATCACAAACATTCCCACTGGAAAAAGAATAGCCCCTGGTGACTGCCAAACCTGCTTAAAAGCAGGCCTCTGTGAACAGCACCAACAGCTGCAGCTTGGCATACTGTTGGCCATCACAGAGGGCCATGTTGTTGCCATCATCACTACCACCAACAGAGAAGCCCCTGGGGACTGCCAAACCTGCTTAAAAACAGGTCTCTGAGAACATCAACAGTTGTGGCCTGACCATCACTGCCGCCTCTCAGCATGAAACAATCTGTTAATGGCACAGAATTTATTTCAATATAGTTCTCATCAGGTATTTAGAGCAATACTTATTATGATAACTATTAAAAGTAAAAGATACTTTACAAAGATCCACTCAAAGTTTTGCTATGTTTTGCTCTTCAGAACTCAGATAATGATTATTATGTGGATCCTGTTGAGTGATGCATTGCAAATCCCTATCTTGATCTTCATTAAATATTAACTTTTAATATATGTATAGTTTGGTTTTCATTCAGGTAAGAGGTGTAATGATGGCAGATGTCATCAAACAACTTCTGGAAATTTCATATATCTCCATAACCCATATATCTACAATAAAAATTGTATATTTGCTATGTCAACATCATGTAGCATATAACCACATCAATAGAAACTCCTTCTTCTCATCCATCAGAAACAGTCTTCCAGTCTCTAATTCCACTAAATGCCTTCATCTAAGAGAGGAATGATATCATTCTACAAAATCTTATATTCTTCAGAGAATCCCAATACTGAATCATTGCATACCTCATGAGAAGTACAACAAGGATGAGATGAGAGCTCTGGTCTATTTAAGTTGTTCCAAACTATGCCTTGCCCACATCCAAGTACAGATGTGAAAAGAAAGGCACTGATCATTTAGGCATACCATACCATATTCAAAACAAATCTACTGATAGAAGATAGTGATCTTGCTTACCTTACAGTGTACTGATAATGAGGGGGGGTATGATGATGACATAGGTATTTATAATTAGGATAAGAATAATCTTGAACAAAAAAATCAACATCCTCTACCAAATTTTACAAAAAAATATGACTCAATAGAAATAGGACCTTTCCAAAACAGAAACTCCCATTTGGAATTGGAATAAAAGTAGTAATGTCAACTACCTTGAATCCATAAAAAAAAATCAGGATGCAAATTTAATAAATACCACTCGCTTCAAGTACATTGGTGTATGGATCAATTAGAAAAAAAATTAGCATAGGAGATAAAAAAATTGAAAATAGAATTGGCTGCGCTAGTTTTGCTCACAATAAATGGCTACAAAAGCAAAACATTAACCTGAAAACTCAAATCAAATTGAAACTTTCATATGGATGCATGGCACCAGATTTGTTCAGAAATATCTAAAATGCCAGCTGTATACATCTTCTTTCTAAGATTGAGGATCAAAAATCACTTTAAGTGAAAGAAGGTTCTAGATTTTGATGAAAACCATCCTTCTTTAAACGTTGTGGACTGGCACTACAGAATCTGTGCCAAATAACAGAAACCATATTACTTGAGGACTTTCAGCAGCAGTGACAACTAAAAAGGATAGCACTCAAAGAGAAAATGATGACAATTTTACAATTTTCAAGAGACCGTGGCACTGGCTATTTGGTCAATGAATACTAAATGTTTCCTTATAAGAAAACATGATATTAACATTACCATATATATTGTAGGATGTATACTCAAACATGTGGTGTGTGTATATATATATATATATATATATATATATATATATATATTCTCATCCACAGACAGACTGTTTCACTGTATCACAGCTCATCAGTGTGGCTAGACGTCCGGTTGCCTCTAGCTAGGATCAAAACCCGACTGAATATATATATATATATATATATATATATATATATATATATATATGTGTGCATAATAAAAAACATACACACAAAAAGATTTTACATATGTATCAATATATTTCTTCCACAGGTGTTATAAACACAGTGTTCAATGTTATGAGACAGAGCTATAAGTATATATTAGTGATTATACATAATATCCAATGTTGATAGTACAACTTGGAGTTTCATGCAGTTAATGCAATCTTCAGGTGCAAATAATGGTTAGATTGTATTTGCACCTGAAGATTGCAGCAACTGCAAGAAACTCCAAGTCATGCTAGTGATGTTAGATATTATGTATATTCACTCATATATATATATATATATATATATATATATATATATATATATATATATATAATTAATTAGTGAGAATACTTGGCTGAGTGATTAGAACATTAGCATCCT
>CAHIKZ030001088.1:560000-567500 GCA_903632075.3 Acanthosepion pharaonis | reverse complement strand
CCATGGATATACTTGATTCCTGTAGCAGTGAATGTCGAAATGTTCTTACAAAACTCCTAAATGTCAATGTAGTTAAGATAGCTTCAAGAAACAGAAAATACATTATCCAAATAAAAATTCAAATTGGAAACATTTCTCCTCTCTCATGTTCTACAGGGAACACAATTTATGGTAAATATTCATGTTAACTGTTGTAACATCAACTATAAAGATTAATGAATTAGAAATTGGGAAGAAATTCTATGTAACACATTTTATCCTCTAAAAGGACTTCATCACACTATAGGCTTATGGCCACATCATTTTGAAACATCAGTTCCTCTATGATCAGCAAAGTTAAGCAGTGTTGAGTCTAATCAGTACCTAGATGGGTGACTATTTCAGAATAAAATAAAAAAAAGCTGTAAAGCTTGGATGTACGGGTAGTGTAATGGATAATGCTCAGAATTGTTAATCAGAGCTGAGTTCCAATTCCCATTGGGTTTGTTATATTCACTTACATACAAATATTCCTGAAAAAGGTATGAATCTACCTCTTCCCCCCATGCTATGGATTAATTAGCAAAACTTGAATCACAAAACCATTATTATATCCAGAAAGAAAAAAATCTTGCAATTTAAAAAAAATTATTTTCTGGCATTAAATAACCTGAAAAGGGTTGATAAACCATAGAAAAGGAATGAATGAATGAATTAATTAATTTTATGGTTATACATTTTTATTCAATACTTTTCAGTGCATACTAAGTTTTATCTTTGCTCTCCCTCACATTTTGTTTTTGCTCTAAATAATGCTTTGGATAAAGGCTCAGAATTGCTAGTCGGGGAGCCGAGTTCCACTTCCAGTCTGGTTTGATTATATTCCCTTACATGCAAATACCCCTGGAAAAGGTATGAATCAACCCCTTTTTCTCCAAGCTACGGGTTAATTATTAAGACTTGTATCACAAAACCATTATTATCTCAAAAAAAAAAATACTTAGAATCTAAAAATAATTTCTGGCTTTAAATAACCTGAAAAGGGTTGATAAACCAGAAAAAATGAATGAATGAATTTTTTGTTATATTTTTTGATTCATCACTTGATGCTGAGTAATAACTTTTTCCTTCCTTATCTTCCCATTTTATTTTCTGCTTTAAATAACCTCTAAAGGATTGATAAGCTATAGAAAATGAATTAATTAAAAAAATTCATCAGACTATAATAATGTTCTTACTGAGGGAAACCATGTCAAGTCAGTGAGAAAATGACTTAAATTGAGATGCCAGGTCAGGACTGATTACATTACAGACCTTTCTTTGAATTTTGTCAAAAATCTCAAGATAAATAGTAAGAACACCGGACCAGATCTGGAGCAGTATTCAATGCATAAATTAATGGTAAATGTATAAATGTGCAAGATGGATTCTGACAAGAAAAATGTTCTGGCATAAATATAGCAAAATTTGTTTGGATGAATTTTTGTTGCTTAAATATACCTTTTATATGTATGTGCAGGTGGTATAATGGATAGTGGCTTAGAATGAGAAATAAGAGAGCTGAGTTCAAATTCCAGTTGAGTTTCTTACATTCACTAATGCACAATATCATTAGGAAAGGTATGAATACATCTCTTCTCCTCCAGATATGGGTTAAATAGCAGGGCAGGCTAGAATCTTTAGCCTTGGTTGTCAACCAGTCACATAGAAAGATAGCTCTGAATTTAAAGCCAGTTGAAAGTGGTTAGTAAGATATTATGTATATTTCTTAATACATATATTAAATGGCTCTATTACTTAACACTGAGCACTGTTTTTTCTTACACTATAGAGTATTTATAGATATTTGTATACGATCGCTCACTCCTATACCTACCTATATTTAACCATTTGGTTATATATATATATATATAATTTTTTATTTCTCTAACTCTTCAAATGTCGAATATATAACTATTTCTAATTCCTATATTTCCATTTTTTCACCATATTAATTATATCTTATAATTGTCACCTGTTCTAAGAACTCTTTCCTTTTATTACTTACACCTCTTGATCTATATATTTTTTAAGTATTTTTTAGGTTTTTTAAATATAATTTTGTATGACTTGTTTTATTTAATATAACTTGATTTAACTTATCATTATAGTTAAAAATGTATAATTCATTTTATCTTATTATATTTTTATTTGTAAATATATTTTTATTCTTTAATATAAAATTTTGTTTAAATATATTCTTATTTGAATTTAATATATATTATTTAAATATGAATTATTTTTTTAATCTTTTAAATATATCATATTTTTAAGTAGGAACTTAACCTTTTATATATATATATATATATATATATATATATATATATATATATATATATATATATATATATATATATATATATATATATATATGTAACCTGGATATAGGAGAGTTGTCGGGACCAAAGAAGAAGTCTCTTATATGCGGTTTGGTCTATTTTATATACATTAACACAGGCTCTAATTTGGGACCAGAGAAAATCTCTCTTATATCCGGGTCACACTGTATATATATATTTAGAGAGAGAGAGAATCTTTTGCATAAAACTCCCTTTTCAGCCCTTTTTTAATTTCAAATTAATACTTCATTTTTCATATAACCCCAATTTAATGTCATAAGGTTAATATTTGGGTTTAATTTTATAAAACTTTTTCCCTTTAAGGTTAATCCCTTCCACCCTCCCCTAACCACCATCTTGAGAATTTCATGCTCTACTGAAACATCAAAATGATAAATTCTGTATCAATTTTTCGATGGCAAGTTAAATTTCTAATTCTGACACAAACTCTGTCGATACACTGGGGTTGAATAAGACTGACATAGTTTTCATCAATTGAAATAGATCTATCCCCCTCATATGAGGTAATTTTGGATTTTGCATATAAGTACTATTCATATGGTCTGTTATAATAAATATATTGAGCTCTTTTTGTGGACCAGTTTTAATATTTTATATTACTAGGATCCACTTGGATTATATACCAAGACATTTATTACCTGTACTATATATATATATATATATATATATATATATATATAGCACTTTCCACCATATCTCTCTCTCTCTATATATATATATATATATATATATATATATATATATATATAATTATTTATTTAAAAATATGATTCCAACACGCTACATAAGAGCTCTCATGTTTCAAAACAAGAGCTGAAAACTTCAATATAATTACTTGAATTAAATTGAATTAAAGTACTAAGCTCCGTTCCATCTTCAAGCGAAATTTTTTTGGGAATAACTTATTTCTGAAATTTGCGCATTTTATAAACATATTCATTATTGAAATCAAAATTTCTATGGTAACGGCTATAGCAATTGTTTGAACAAAAGGGGCGTAAGGTGTTTTCCTATTTTCTATATATTTTTCACATATATATTGTAAAAATAACAAACACCAATGATGTTAGATGAGTAAACCTATACAGTTATTTACGGTCAGAGACAGACCAAAATAAAATGTCTGGTGTAGTTATGATTACAGGTAGTATTATATCAGTAAATCCGTTTTGTGTGTGTGTGTATATATATATATATATATATATATATATATATATATATATATATATATATATATATATAGGACAATTAAAAGCAAGTTTGACATTTCCATTCATATTGGTGTTCTACTGTGTGTGTGTGTCTCTCTCTCTGTCTATACCTATCAATATCTATGTATGTATGTATGTATGTATATAAGGTAATACCAATCAGCTAAGTGACAAACTTAAGATTTGTATTAATCCTATATATTCTATCATAGGCACAATTTATATGTATATATATATATATATATATATATATATATAGAGAGAGACACACACACACACACACACACACACACACACACAGTAGAACATCAATATGAATGAAAATGTCAACCTTGCTTTTTAATTGTCCAATTACCAAAACTTCCATGCTCATAAATTAAACATTTTTGAAAAATCTATTGTTGTTTGTGAAGAGAGTGTATCCCCTGCATAGTAAACTTTTGAAAGTTAAAATAAATATTAACTTCATCATAATTAATTTCTATATTATTATTGGTCATGATATGCTGGATCTGCTTCAGTCACTTTCCCACTGCCATAAAGTTCCCTCTCTGTGTCTTTTCTATAAATACATTCATGGTAATTGTTTGGATGAGCTCTTCGCTATGGCACCTAAACTTTTTGAATTTAAGCACAGTACTTGACTAGCAATGAGGTCTCATCAATTTACAGTTGAGTTGGATAGATATAACTAATAAATTCTATGCTAACAGTTTTGTTTCTCACTTCTGGAACTCCCTTCCGGCTCCATGCTTTGCAGCCTACTTTAATCTTCAAAAATCTAAATACAATATCAATCACCATCTGCTGTCCTCCTGATTACTTGTTTCTCTTCCTGCTCATTATTAATGTTTCTGTTCCTTATTCTTCTACACCCTGTAACTCCTTGTGTCTTAGTGGCTTTACTGCCTTGCATGGGGTGGTACCAATTAAAAAATTAAAAAATAAGCAGCCGAAACAGTTTAGCTTTTAAGTTTTCTGTATTTCTTAGATGAAGCATTATTAATTTTTTATTAGTTCTTTCTTTACCTGTGTTGAACGCAAACAGTAATAAGATGTCATATTGGGCGGAAGTGTCCTGTTGGATGACATATAGATACCCAATCATTCCAGGAACTGACAATCATGTCTAAAAGGATATATAGAAAGTGTTTTAACAGAAGACAGAAAATGCAACGCTGAAACACTTGCATTAGGGTGATACAAAAAAAAAATACATAATCAAAATTTAATTTTCTTACTTTTTTAACAAAAATATTTTTTTTTTGTTTTTTTTTCAAACCAAAATCTTACAACAAAATGTTTCAAATTTTGTTTTTAAATCTTTTGAACAAACCTAGTATATATGTTTCAGTGTATTCCAGGGAGTTTAGAACCTATTTACTGTGGAAACAAGGGGATGCTGTGAAGTTTTCAGTATAGCTAAGAAGCCCATCCCCCAAAAATCCTGATATTTAGTTAGATTTTGTGAAGTGTTTTGGATTGAGATATTTCTAACACTCCTTCGTATAAGCATTTTTTCTTTACATCTTTTTTGTCTTTTTAATCAGCCTCTATTAAATGTAAGTATCTACTATTCCTATTTGATTGATCAGTGAAAAGTTCTCACCCTATCAAGATGATAAAAACTTGAATGTTTTGAGAAGGTTTTCTTGGTTGAATTGAGAACTTTTCTGTACCCCTTCATATATATCATGTTGTCACTTAATTATGAAGATTGTTTTGAATACAGTTGCCACATCTGTTCTGGTGCTCCTGCTATATATTTAGAGATTCTTGATAAAATACAAAGAAGAATCTGCAATGGCTCTTACTGTCTTTCCATTATGTCAGAGATATTTCTGGGAGGTATATGTGGGAGTATATGTCAGTACAGCCGAGAGTTGTGGGTAGATGTAGTCTGGGCAACATATGGCCTCCATATGCTCTCATGCTGGCCTACCCTAGAGAGGTCACTCTATTTTCACCACCAAAGGACTGATTTCTGACCAAATCACAAAATAAATGGACACCTACTATATGTGAGAGGTATTTCTGCCATGCATTGTATAATATGACAATACTCTTTAAATAAAGTTATTCTCTGAACTTTATTTCTAATGAATTGATGGATTTCATTTTTAATTTAACATTCTAAATGTTACTTCTGTGAATACACAAGTTTGAGTAGACACCACAAAGTATATTTTTCTTATTTAAGTCTGTTGAATATGCAGTCCAGTAGACATAATTCACACTGCTTAAAATTAACAAACAGGGCATTTACTCAAACATGTGTATCCACCAAAATAATGTTTAGAATAATAAGCAATAATCTTCATTATAACTCATAATTTATCAATGAAGTGAAATAAGTTATTGATATTTTTCGTTGGTATTGAGGTAGCCATAATTGGCAAAAATATAGTTTGTTATGAGAAATTAATAGGAAAATTGTGTAACTATGTAAGCTTGAGTGGCTGATACAGAGAAATAATTTCTAAAGTTGAATGTTTCAATAGTGCTATTTATTATGTAATGCCACTATTAGATAATAGTTCTATTGAAAATATTATGTTATACAAATATTGAATAACTATTCCATTACATAATACAACTGTTATTCAAATAGAGCTCAGTCGGAAAAGACACAGAGAAACTACTACATAAATGAATGTAGAACAAAAATAGGTTTGGATAATAGATGTAAACCCTCCAAAAATTACTGCCTTCTGTGAGCAGCACAGTAGTCAATCATCATCCTTAATGATCTGAAGCATTGGTTAGAATTGTCTGTGGTAAAATCACTTGGCTGAAATCACTTCCATATTCATGGAAGGATGTGCCTAACACATATCTAGTCTACAAGTTCAGCAATCTTTTACTTCCAGGAGCAGAAGAACTACCAATATGTTTTGGTTTTAAATAATCTATAATAGATGGATAAGCTTTAAAAAAAAACAAATCCTTGGTATAAACACCACAACATAAACACCTACAAATATTAGCCTAACATCTCTATAAAGGTCTTCCAACAATTTGTGGAATCAATGCCACATTGACTTGCTGCATTTCACTCAGCTAGAGGAAGCCCTAAATGATAATAAGCATCTATCCTATGACTTTTGCCACAACAGGGTATATCTTGTGACGGTGCTGGTTTACTGAGTTGTGCTAATCTATCACATTTTCTCTGGAGTTGACTGGATTTGCCGAAAAAAAAATTTCTCCTGCTAATGCAAGCAATTCAAATCACTGAATGACATTGTGTTTGTATTGATTTGTTATGTCATGCAAGAACTAAAATGACCTTGACTAAAATTGAAAACTGCAATTGAAGTAATAGTAAATGATACAGAGTGCTTCAGGTTCAGGGAATTATGGGTAGTAATACTTATCTAAAAAGATCCAAATCATATCAGTCAGTCATGATTGATTTTTGTATAATAATAATAATAATAATAATGTAAAACACATAAACTAATTAGTCAAAGCCTACAATGAAAACTGTTGTGGAGTAGCTGAACACCCCCACAAGATGCATCGGTCTAAGACAATTTAAAGAGAGAGGAGTTAACGATTAACTGTTTATTGCATTAGACTGTGTTTTCAACCATGTCCCATATTATTCTCCGGAATAAACTACTTATTTTCTATATATATCTGTCAACCTTTCCTATTTACAACCCGACAAAAACAATAGCAGAATACTAAACTCTATCAATATCTAAATTCCTCTTCTATGTACCATGAGACTTCAGGACATATGTGATCATGGCTCTCCACATCTTTCTATCCTTCAAAGCAATATTTGTCTTTTTACTATCCCTCCTACTTTCTTTTCTGCCATTTATATAAGTTCATTAGGTTAAATAATGTTTCCCCTCTGTTCTTCTTACCTTCAGTATGTCCTTTGAGTGTTAAATTTTCTA